>JBCJKH010014961.1:14122-44395 GCA_039877255.1 Loriculus beryllinus | reverse complement strand
TGACTGAACAAGCTTTGGGTCATTAGCCGCCCTGTCATCAGCATAAGATATCCTAACAGACTGTTTTGACGGTCTGTGAGATACAGAACTAAAGCCTGCACTTACTCAGGCAGTAGAAGCAGTAGAAACAGTAGAGACAGAGTGTTATTTTACCATTTAGTAAGTTTTGCAATCTATGCTAGACAGAAAAAGCAGTTTTGTGAGTTTGAAACTCTTTTTTTTTTTTTTAGCTGCAGTTAATGATTTCCAGGTATAGCTGTGTGGTGTGAAAATTTTGTTACCTTTAGGACAATGAGTCCTTATATGAGGCTGATTTCTTTTAAAGATCCTGTCAGACTAATACAAAACAAACTCCAAAGCCAGAGCATGAGATTTGCTTTTCCCTGGCAGGCAACATCAGAAAAGCAAAACAGCTTATTACTTTCTGAACCAGCAGTATCTTGTCAAAATTATATTGACCGTTGGGTGCAATTTGGAACAGAGAACACTCTTTTTGTAGCAAGTCTATTTTCACAGACTTGTTTACCTTACTGTCTATGTCATGTTACCATGATGAGCTTCTCACCCAGTCTTCCAGCCTGAAATGATGGATGCTATAATTGGGACTTTCAGGTTTCTTTTACTGATTGTATAATACGCAGTATGTGGGTAGGGAGATTTTACAAGTGCAGCAATAGGACAAAGGCGAACGGTTTTAAACTAAAAGAGGGTTAATTTAGATTAGACATTAGGAAGAAATTCTTTACTGTGAGGGTGGTGAGGCACTGGAGCAGGTTGCTCAGAGATGTTGTGGATTCCCCAACCCTAGAAGTGTTTAAGGCCGTATTGGACTTTGACCACTCTGATCTAGTGGAAGGTGTCCCTGCCCCATGGAAGTAGGAGGGCTGGAACTAAATGATCTTTCAAGTCCCTTACAACTCAAAACCATTCTATAATTCTATGATCTCTAAAAAAAATTGAGGCCTCCAGATCAAGAGCTAGTTCATTGGAACCTTCTTCCTTTTTGCTGCATTTGACAGCCTTCTTTGTTTAGGAAGCCCTCAAGCCTACCATAACAATGGTTTCCTGGGACTGTCACACAACAGTCAAATGACATTTTTAACCACATTTATTACCAGAATTAGTTTAAAATAATATTAGGAAGGAAAGAATTTGTGAGGGAAACACAGTGATCTCAATATCCCACTTGTCCTTTCACTGGTAGTTAGCCACAGCTGGCTCAAGCCAAGCAATTTCATCTTTCAAATAACCCTCTCATTTGAATCATGCAGAAGAAAATCATATACAGTACAACACAAATGAATGTTCTGTCTCTCAGCTGGCTCTTCTGTTTCATAGATCTCTTCAGTTTCTGGTAGACTTTACCATCTGCTTTTCTTCACACGGTTCTCTTCATTGCTGCTGTCCAACTTCTCAAAAACCTGTGGTGTTTCAAACTCTAGGAGGTGCAGAAGCTGTCTGTGTTCTGAAAGAAACAGAAGATGACCGGTATTTATCCTAAGAATTGTCTTTGTTCAGTTATTGTTTGAACAAATAAAGAGATGCTTCATGTGGATACACAGAGCCCTATGGCTGAAAGGGCTTTCACTTATGTGATTTTTCTCATACCTTTTCTCATGTGTATTTACTCCCCATCCCCTCCCCCTTTTTTTCTTTTTTTCTTTTTTTTTACTTTATGGAGCTGGTAAGAATTTGCAATATCTTCCTTTAGTACTACTAACTATACAATGATTTTTAAGCTATCCCCATTAAGCTTTCAGCAGCTGATAGTCTGTTTTCAGAGTAAGGCAAAATAAGTGTTTCCCCCTAGAGATATTTGTAGACAGCCTTGTTGCAATCTTGATGACGTTTTCCTTAAAACCATTGTGTTGCAGATACCTTTGCCATGAAGTACTTTAAGTGATGCTATTTTCGCAAGACATCTAACATCATAATCAAATCATGTTCCATTTTCTGTAATTACCACAGCTGGTGTAATACATATGTCACTCTTTATGGACTAGACATAAGATTACCAGTGTGGCAGTGATATTCTTTAATAGTGTTACAGTAGAATAACAAGAAAAGTAATCTATTTTTGAGTCTGTAATTTTTGCAGCATCATAGGCAAATCCAGGCTACCTCTTAACTTGCTGATCTAAAGTTTCCTTGAGTATATTTAGATACAAGCTAGTATCTGGTCCAACATTACGCTGTTAACAGCACTCACCTTTTATTATCTTAGCACTTTCTTTCTGGCCTGGCCTGTTTACTAGCAATTCTATTCTGATTTTGCTATATTTTTGTGAACTTCAGCTTTCCTATGCACATCTTTTCTATTTTATCTTCATGAGCTTCCGTTCTTCCATAGTTTCAGCTCTCACAATGGGAAGTAAGATAGTTTGGTTCTTTCACATGTTTCCTTTACATCTGATTTACATTTTACTTATAGTAAGAATATTTTGTTCACTGCATGGCATAAGTTTCACCTACTTGTGCAGGACAGGTACATAACTGAAAAAAAAAAAAGGCTTCTTGAAACTTTGCTTGCAGAATTGTGTCTAACTCATATTCAGTGCAGTTCAGGTGCTGGGATTGGATTTTTCTGACAAAATTAAGGCAACACCAAGGCCACTTTTACAGCAGCAGTGAGCTAGTCAATACAGTCTGCAGTGCAGTTCTAAGGTACCTGTATCCACTCAGTTGAATCACACCTTGAACTGTTCTGTCTACACTAACTAGCACTCTGTTAACACCAATGGGATTCTTCCCCAGGCAGAACTAGAGACCTGTATTGTAAACTGCTGTAGCGAGAGGAGACCAATCCCATCTGAAACATAACTGCCATTTGAAGAGTTCCCTCAAAGAACCCCTTATATAGAATACTTCTTTTAAAGACACTTGTAGTCACTAATGGGAAGCTTTTGCAAAATGTTTTTGCTTCTTATGAATACAGCTGTACATTCACTCTGGTTTGTTGCATTTTTTAGACTTCAGCTCTGAATCTTGAGATCTGCTTCTTCATTTTGTGATGTGGTTCTGTAACATCAGCTGCCTTCCCTTACAAAATTTGTAATCAGATCTATCTCTGTTCTTCCAAGCCAAGTTAATTCTCACAGTCTTTGCTAAACTAAATCTGTGTTCTTCTAGAAGCCTTTTCCTGAATTATGGCTATGAATTATGAATGCTGTAATGATCTCTTGATCCCTGATCTCGATCTGATTTTGAAAATTACATGATTGACAGTACTTTCAGACATTATAAGTATCTTGAAAGATTTCCTTTTTGGTTTTAGTTATACAACTGCTGTGTCTCAAGTATTTCAGTCTTTCCAAGAGCACAATATTTTGTCAAATCTCTACAGTACAGGATTTCTCATTTGCAATCTGGTGCTTCTGGTCTTGCAATACTCAGAAAGAGAGTTACCTTAATTCATCTTCCTTTTTATCAGGCCTATCTCCTTTTTAAAGAAAAATTGTGTTATTTGATTGAATCTTCTCCAACTATATCCTCAATTTCTGGAGAATTTAATCTGCTTTAAACTTTTTTAGTTTCTGCTCCATAGTGTTATTTACTTACCACTTCTTCTAGTCTTTTATTTCTCTGTTGTCTCTTTTGTTTTTATCTCTGCTAGTGCTCCTGTGTAAGGCTTTTAAGGGCATTAAAGAAAATGCTTGATTAGTGATGAAAAGGCATCTTTAATACAAAAAACGGGCAACATGCACATATATAAAAGTAATAAAGATACAAGAGAAGAACTTTGTGAAGGAGAAGCTAAAAATGTTACACTAAGCCAGTCACTGGCACCAAGTATTGCTGACAACAATTGCTGTACTGGATAGCATTGCATCCTCTAAGGCAATGGGTCACTTAGTTACAAACAGAAGCCCACTGTCACTGGTCTTGGTAGTTCTTGCATAATCTCAACTGCTAGTCTGTCGTTAAATTTTATGGCTTATTCTGTTGTAATTGAAATGGTTTTCAACTTGGATGTTTTTTTGTGGAGCTCTTTTCCTGGGGAGGCTGGAGCCCTGTGTGGCAGGGTTGTGTGCACTGAAAACAGGATTACCTTTCATTAAACACTTAGTAGTTCGCAGTCTGCACACAGTCTATTACATCTCTCTTTTTCCTCAGTTACTTCCATTTGTCCAGCTTGTAGCAAAGGTTAACCCAGCTTGATTTGTAGCAGTTTCCTTTTGTCCTTACACTTTCAGTTTTTTCAAATTAAATTTTCTCTATTGAGTAATATTAATCTCATTTTTTTTCTACAGATTTGTGCATATTTAAATATCTTGTGCGAAGTATTTATTCACTTAGAGTAGGCATCCCTAAAGTCCCTGTAGGGTTGCTCTCCTACCCCTCTTCATTATTTAGCAGTAAGTACCTAAAAGTCTGGGTTTAAATGCCACTTTTGACTAACACAGCAATTTTCTTTTGAAAGAGTAGGCCATTCCAATGTGCCAAAAGACAAACAGGTGGGGAATAAGACTGGCCTGACTGAACGGTGTGCTTTGGCTGGTACTCAGGAAAAAAAGGAGAGTTTATGACCTTTTGAAGAAGGGGCAGGCACTTAGGCACAGATGACCAAGAAGACAAATAGCACCCTGGCTTATATTGCAAATAGTGTGGCCAGCAGGGCCAGAGCAGTGGTCATCTCCCTGTATTGGACACTGGTGAGGCTGCACCTTGGGCGCTGGTGAGGCTGCACCTTGAACCCTGTGTTCAGTTCTGGGCCCCTCACTATAAGAAGGATGTGGTAGATGTGCTGGAGCTTGTCCAGGGAAGAGCAACAAAGCTGGTGAAGGGTCTGCACACAAGTCTGACAAAGAGTGCCTGAGGGAACTGAGGATGTTCAGTCTGGAGAAGAGAAGGCTCCAGGGGGACTTTATCACACTCTACAACTACCTGGAAGGAGGTTATAGTGAGATGAGTGTTGGTCTCTTTTCCCAAGTAACAAAAGATAGGACAAGAGGAAATTACCTTAAGCTGCACCAGGGGAGGTTTTGATTGAATATTATAAAAAATTTCTTTACCAAAAGGCTTGTTGAGCATTGGAACAGGTTGCCCAGGGAAGTGGTTGAGTCTCCATCCCTGGAGGTATTTAAAAGACATTTTCATGAAGCTCCTAGGAACATGGTTTAGTGGTGGACTTGGCAGTGCTGGGCTAATGGTTTGACTTAGGATCTTAAAGGTCTTTTCCAACCTAAATGATTCTGTGATTCTGTTTCCTTTCTGCATCACTGCTCTGCTGCTTCCACTAGCTTTCCCTTTCTCATTTTGCCCCCTTTTCTCAACTTCCTTTTTCTGCCTCTGAAGTTGCTGATGCTCATTCTGCCTTCAGCCTGTCCTGGGTTCAGCTGTAACAGTTATTTTTCTCTTTCTTAGTCAACATTAATTAAAACAGATAACAGCAAAATCACAGACACCCAAAGAAGATAAATTACGCAAACCCCACTTCCTCATTGTCTTTGTTTATCCCAGTATTTCCCTTGAACTCCAGTGCTCTCTCCCTCCATTTACACTTCTCCTTCTAAAGAGGACTAGCGTAGGAACGGGTAAAATGACCTCTCCTCTGCTCTTCATTTTCCCACAGAGGCTGCATCTTCTCTGCAGCCCTGGCTGTGCACCTGTCCTCTCTTAAGATAACTTCTGCAAAACTCTGCACCTCCAGCTAGTCCCCAGAGGAGTCAGACTGATGCTGTGAATAACAAGGCTTTCCTTCCTCTGCTCTGTTCCTTCTATCCCTTCTTTTTTCTACCTGCCCACTTGTTTTCTATGTCCATAGACATTTCTTTAATGTCCATATGACACCATTCTTTTCTCTCTTCTTCACTAAGCTTTCCATTACAACTGTTTTCTGGCTTTCCATTTTGCTCTTTCTGTAACTGATAATTTCATTTTCTATGCTGGGATTTGTGCTCCTGTGTAAGTCTGGATTAGTGGCTTTATTTCTCCAGATAAGCATCTGTCTTGCTTTTTCCATGCCGCTTCAACATGCTCTTGTTCCTTCCATCAGCCAAGCTACTGAACTCTACTGTAACTTTTTAACGTTTCAGATTTTAGAGAGGGCAAGAGAGCATATGTCAGACTTGCAAATTGAAGAGATTAACTTCTTGAAGCTTTGCCACCATGCGTTATTATTCCTAAAACATCATGAGAAAAAACAAATGGATACTATTCTCAGATTAGGAAGAGTACAAGAAAATGTCAGTGAGATCAGGCTTCTGGGAAAGGCTTGAAAAATAGACAAGAGCTCTGAAACTGAAAGAAATTAAGTAATCCCAAATCTTAGGGAATGACAGAAACAGAAAATCAGAATTCTTGAGTAAGGGTGGGAGGAGAGGCATTTAATTGGATCCTGTAACAAAGAAAACTGCAGAGGGGATTGCAAAAGCATAGAAAAATGAAGCAACGCTGCTCAATACCAAACAGGAGTAAGCAGCAGTCTGCCAGAGGCCCTAAAGACTGCTGGTGTTTCACAGCAAGCTGCAACAGCAGAGTTCCCTGCCACATGGCCACTCTCCTAGAGAAGTTATGCAAACCCTACTGGGAATATTAAACTGCATTCAAAGAAGCCACAAGCATATCAGATAAATGTCCTAATATTTGTGGTAGGAGATGGGACAGTGCCGTTGTTATCTGTGTGTCCTTTTACTAATGTTGAAAGGAAAGGAGAAAGTTTGCAGAGGGAAAGACATGCTTGTTTCCTTCTTGATGACAGCCAGATTTTGTTTACAGCACCACTTATAAAGATTTCCCATTGCAACAAAATACGAGCAGAGAAAGAATATATTTTTTTAGCAAGAGTTGTTCAGTGCTGTTTACGTGATCATGAAAAAGAAAAGTTTTACCAGTTCAGCTGTCCCAGGGAACAATTTCTTAAATTTTCTGACCACTAGTGAAAAGATCATGCAAATCAGCAGCACTTTTTATGCCTCCAGCAGAATATACAGCATTTCCAGTAGCACTATAGAGTCAAAAAAAAAAAAAAAAAAAAGAAAAGTGAGACAGATTTCCAGTATAATAATATTAATGCCATATAAATGCTCATACAAGAACACCTTTATAAAAGAGGAGAAAATAAGCTGTAGAAGAGACTATGGTTGTAGGCTGCATCCAGCACTGGTTACAAGAAGAAAGGCAAAAATATGTAACAACATTGCAGTGTCATGCAAATAGCTAATAAAACTAGAAACCATGCAAAGAGGACTGAGATCAGGCCATGCTTCCACATTCCCAAGGGAGATAACATAATGGGATAGGCAACACCATATTGCGCAAGACACATCTAAATGTATGAGTTCAAATTGGTGGTAGAATGGTTGTGCAAGGGACAATAGTGATAAAAGAGTACAAGCGTTTCAGCTGTACATCTGAAAAGACTGTAGATTCTGTGTTCACCCAGTAAAGCTATGTTAGATGTTGATTGACAGTTCCTAGGGAACCACTAGAACCGCAATAAAAAAGAATGAATGTAAGGGGAAGAAAGATAAAATTGGTTTCGGAGAAGTTTTCACTGGTAAAAAAACCCAATAAAACCAAGGCTGTTCAGTTGCAGACCTGAAAGAGACCTGATTCAATTCTAGACATGTGCACTATTACTATACTGCATATATATAAGTTGTTTACAGCCAGTTCCTATGGAAACTAGACAAAGGAAAGAAAATGCTCTAAGAAAAATAGGAGAAATTATCAGCTACTTTTACTGTGATTGCCAGAAGTGAAAGAGTTAGTTGTAGAAGGAGAGCTTGTTTACACTGGTGATAGGGAGGAATCTATAAATAAATGCATTTCACAGGTTTTCACAGGATTAGAAAAAAGGAGCAAAATCCGATTGAGATAATTTGCCACTTCTTTTGGTATCAGAGTTCTTCATTTCTTTTCGATATCAAGGCACTGTAGTTATTTTCAAGACAGGAAGCATTGGATAAGTATTTCTTCAGTAGAAGCCCAATTACTTCCATTGGCATCACAGAACTTAAAACAAGTATGGTTTGGGAATTATGCTTGCTTCGTTCAGCATGTTAGGTATTTTTTAGGTTGTCCAAATCCAGGATAATATTAGAAGTAAGTTTTTGGCAAATGCTTTCCTGTGAAAGTGTTGATGCAAGCTACAGGCCCTGTGTTTACCATTGCATCTCTTAAACATTTCTTCAGTGCTCTGTTAGTATTTAGAAAGAAGCAGCCTTATGAGGACCAGATTACTACTGTAATAGCCACCTGGTAAAGCTGACAGAGAACACAAAGCTCAACAAAATGTATACCACATGTAAGTCTAACAAGACAACTTTGCCTTGCATAGAAGGAAACATAAAACTGTACAAAATCTAAAGAGGAAATTAGAAGCCTTTCAAGCCTTAACACCTGTAACTTTTAAATAGGATTGTAAATATTACTTTTAATTTATTTTTTAATGTATTTTAATAGATTTTATGTATCAAAATCTGTAGGGAATCTCAAGTGAAAGTAATGCAGGGAATCTAGTTTGCTCAGCAACTGTAGAAAACAGCTCTTTGTAACATTTAACAACTGTGTTTAAGAACTAAGAACAAATGAAGAGAAAAACCAGAAGCCTGTCACGTATTTCAAGCATTACAAAAATACAAACCCAACCCAGCATTATGTCTCAGTGGTAATGAGAGTCTTAGTAATGACATAGACATTTGAACAGCTTACTGAGTGTTTGGTATGGTTTGTTTCTGTTGTAAAATGCCTCTTTAAGCTTTCAGTGGCATGGTTGAATCCAGAAACATTAAACTAATTTTTGCCCAGAATACAAATGCTGTTACTGCAACTTGGCAACTTTCTTTTTGAACTGAGCACTTCTCAGAGAATGCAGTCTTAGGGACACATGTGTTGTTAAGAGCTTCAGTTGCACAATAACACAACAGGAAAGAGCTTAGAATCAAGGAAAAAATCAACAAACAAAACCCAAGGCCTTTGCTGACCTTACAACAACAGCAATTTCAGCATCAGCCAGCTGACTGGAGCCAGTTAGAGATGCACATTTGAAAAGCCTGTTGGAAACTTGCACAAAGCTGGGTGGAGCCGAAGGAACCAGCCTCTGCCAGGTTTGCTCTCATCTTGGCAATAACACCCCTATCACTAACAAAGTGTTTCTGAAAGAATAGCATATTTTTACAATTTCAGTGCTTTGAATATAAGCGCTCTATGATATCCATGAGGGATGCTGATATAAACAAATGTAGGACAAAAATACAGCAGTCAGGTAGATGGCCTTGACCACACAGATGCATACTCTGTCACACAGCTGCAGAATATATAACTTAAAGAGAAAAACAATCTCTTTTCTCACCCTGTAGAGTCACTTAATGGATTTCAGCAGCAAGCAGGCCACAAAGATGTTTCTCTGAAATGGAAATGTTGTAGTTGCTTCCTTCTCTAAATATACAGAGCAGGCAATAGTGCTTAGAGAATCTCATCCATAAAGAAATAGAAATCAATATTGCAATACAAGATACTCATAAAGTCCTGATTTGTCTAAAAGCTCTTAATTTCCAGTACAGCCTTTCATGGCATTTGTGCTGCTGGCAGGAGGCTGCCCAGCAGTGATTTATCAGCAAGGAAAATGAATACCTGAAGCTGGGCTCCTAGGTCCATACTTAGTCACCAAAATAAATTGCCTGATTTTCAAGCTAGACAAGAACCAGAAGCTTCCAGGAGCACACGTGTGATAGAGAAGGAACAATTACATAGCAGATCAAAGCTAAAGCAGACTAACCACAGTCCGCTAAATTGCAGAGGAAACCAATCCCTTAGTGCCAATTGGAACATATTTTCTTTTTGCTTTTCAGTTCCAAGTCTTTAGTCTGTGACCCACTGAGAAAGCTGCTAACTCCAGAATCACCTGTTGCTGACAAAATTTGACAAACTCAAGACCAGTTCAGGGAGTTTTCACATCATATTTTAGGACAGGTTTCTAAAGCTGTGCCAGATCACTTACATGTCCAAATATCTTCTAGTCCAGGATAATGTGATGCATTTTAAATCACTGTGTCCAGATGTCTGATGCAGAATAATTTGAGAGACCTTAAACTTATTTAGATTAGCGTTTTGTGGAAGAGAGCATAAGATTTTGATATCATTTACATTTTCTGCAATGTTTCCTGCTTGATGCAAGCATAAAATCTGTCTGTCTTCAAAAAGTGTCTGATATTGTCAGAGCTCCATGTTACCTCTTATAGCTCCAAGTGGCCAGAAGTGAAATCAGACTACCTTGGGCAGATGATATTGACACTAAATGGTGTCACTCAAGCAGAAGAATATGGCCCCAAAACACCACAGTAAATCAGGATATTACACATAATTTATTCACAAGTAAAGCTTCAGGCTCCTGTGGACTACAAGCATTCTATGTTTCATGCCATAAATGAGAAAAAAGGTGGCTAATGTATTTAGGCCTGTTTGTTGCAGAAGTTTTTCAGTTTGGTTCAGAAAAATCCAGTTGGAAATGACTTCGTGAATGCCCAGAAAACAAAATCCAGATGTTTCAACTTTATCACACATCACCAGATACATAAATGGAACCAGACTGTAACCATAATGAGGACAGTGAAGGCTCAGTGTCATTAGAGGCTATGGATACTACTAGAATAAAAAATAATCCCAGTAATATTTACCAGACTATAACCAAAAGGTAATTTAACCTCAAGATAATAAACCTAATGTCCTATGTTAATTCTGACATATTAGGTCAAAACAAAACAGAACAAAACTTTCCAGTTTCAGCTATATCTGATCCAACATTGCTTTAATGTAATGTTAGAAGCACATGTGTAGCATTTTAGAGCAAAGTCTGCTAGTCAAATAAAGTCATGGAAGGTTAGTAATGAGAAAATTACATAGTAAATCTGTTTCTGTAGAAGAGCAAAAAATAATTGTCCTCATTATACCCCTTTTTTAATGCATTAAGCTTAGCTTTCCTCTTCCACCGTAATTTTTGATGTTGACACAAGTATAACTGGTTTTAGGGGGACAAGAAGTTAAAATGCTCATCCTCAAATGGGTCTACACTAACTTGCAGCATACAGGTTAAATGCTATCCAACTCATGTTACAGGAAAGTGAATTAGACCTGTAAATCTTGTAATACTGACTACATCTGGCATGGCTCGACTATAATTTTTAGTTTACATTAGTGATGAGGAGCATGCAAGGTTCCTTCAGCGAGAGATTTACTGTTGTTGAAGAATGACCTAGAACTTCTACGTGTAAATTTATTTATTACCATAAACTTATGATTTTTTGGGAAGGTTCTCTTTAAATTTACATATCTGTATGTAGGGCTCAGACATAGTCTCATCTGTCTGCTTTCCCATTCCTTACACACTGTTGACACTATAAGGTTCTCAGCTCTTGCGAAAACATGACTCATATGGAAAAAGTTTTCTTTTGGGAAGCTCCACTTCATTATGTCTTACATGAGCCGGCCTCTCATGACCATTCCAGCTCAAATATTAGGGCACCTTTGTTGAAAGACTTCAGCTCTCTAATTCTCTGCCAACTCCTTCTCACAAAGGAGACTAGCCTCAGAGTTTCTCTAGGAAGCCTCAGTCACAGCTGCTTCTCTTTCTAATTCCTAGACTCACAACTTATATTTTGTTTTGGGACTACCACACTCTTTCATAAGCTTCTTCAGAACACAGACATCATTCTTAAAACTTGTCAGTGCCTCAAGGCCTTGTCCCCACAGACTGAGTGGGTCCATCTGAGCATCATCTGAAGACCCTGCTCCTTGCCCTGGGCCTATCACATTTGGACTAACCACCAAAAGCCCATTCTTACATTGTCCAACCATTAAAAGAAAATCTGTGGTCAAATCCTACACCAAAAATCTGTCTTCTACTAATGCTCAGGTGCTTATCAATCTTCTACTAATGCTCAGGTTACTCAAGAACATTAACATTTGCACATCACAGATTTCAGCCTGAGATTTGCAGGCTGCCAGTGAAAGTCCTCAAATCCATTCTGTACATTTTTTCTTCTTAGAAGCCTATGCTGAACATGCCAACCAAGTATTCTAACATGCTTGGAAAAATACACAATGGAACAACCCATTTGAGTCTAAAACCTGATCCTGGAATTACTGCTTCTTTTATTTTAATAAGCAACTGAGTTTTAGACATGATGAAAAATAGGAATCGGGAGTTTATTTTGCTGTTTACATAGGCCTAGTATTTATTGTCCAAATATCTGTGAGCAAGTGATGAATATTCTTGAAAATAAACAAATATCTTAATTTTCTTATTTTTTTCCCCAATTCTTATTTATTAGCATCATTTTCTGATTTTCTTAGAAACAAATTCTTTCTCTGCCCTTGTGCCATCCAGTGTTTGTGGAAAAAATGCCTAAACAAGCAAAAAACCAAAGTGTCTTACGCATATTTAACTTTAGTGTTTCCAGAAAACCCATATGCTTAAGTTAATTCTCATGAATGAGTTGAAAAGCACTTGTACTGATTTTAATATTAACCTGGAGATGCCCAAATAAAAACTCCAGTGCTTACTGAGGAATAGTTTAAGAGACCACAAGTTAAAAAAACACCACCAGAAATGCAGAAACAGAGAGAAACCACCAGCAACCTTACAGTGTAATATTTTGATACAATAAGACAGCAGAGAGAGAGATAGGTCAGATTTCCCATTTCCTGTCACATAACTCATAATGATATTTGCTTCATGGCATTGCTGCTTTAAAGACATACTCTGTAGCATATCAACAAGTGTACTTGGAGAAATCAAGATCAGCTAAGAAATGATTCATGTGCATGAAGAAGGGCTGCATTTGTAACAAATATTCAGACATCTCTGCACGTTTTTTGTTCTTGCCTCCCGCTTACCAAGTACCTTCTGTTTGAAAGTTTGCAGAATTCCCTGTGGAAATGGAAGTGCTAGTCCTGTCACCAACCACACCTTTTTATTTTTGAATACATATATTTGCACCAGGTGACTAAGGCTTTTCTTTCCAAGTTTAACAAATTGTTTTCCTACATGATGACTACCCTGTACTTTTGTTTCCCACTTTAAAGCTTCATGGAGACAGCAAATTCTTATTTTAGTGAGAAGCATAACTGGTGGAGTCACTTACAGGCAGATGATATAGCACTGACCTCACTTTGCTTCCTCTCAGTGGAAGTATAAGGGTTCCTCACCACAGGAATTTGAAAGCAGAGATAATCACTGTGATATAGTTATCTCCCTGTATAAGATACAGCAGTGGAGAATAAACTTGAAGTGTGAATTAATTTCTTACTCATCAGCAAAGTAAGGATAGCCTCTAGACCTTGCCGTATACAGTTGCTGAACATGTTGCACAACAGAGCCACAGTGACTTGTACACCTACCGTGAGGGAGTCTTGCCTCCCTGAGCATTGCCACAATGACATCAGTCTTAGAGCTGAGGAGGAGGTGTCAGAAAAAGAGTGTGAGTTTTTTTGTAACAAATCCAGTGAGTGTAGGCAAGTCATAGACCAGGGTACGAAGCGTGGTTGTGACTTCCTGAGAAGATCAGATCCTTGGAGTGCATTAAGCCTATGATACAGTAACACTTCATTTCAACAGCAGAAACCACCCTCAAGTTACAGCCTAATTAGAGACATTGATTCATTTGCATGTTATGAGACAAATTTTAGGGACAAGCTTCTTTGATCTTTAAAAAAAGGCTGATAAAATGGTTGTTCTCCACTGTATCTAAATCAGGTAACTTGAAGTTAATATGAACTGAGCTTCAGTATGCTAGATTTGCATAGAGACTATTACCATTTCAAACGGAACAGAGCAAACATAAAATGCAGGCATGTTATGTGTCTATGACTAGCAGGAGGGTTGGTTTGTTGCTGTCCTAGGAGATGAGTCCTTGGTGACTTCATAATCTTTCAGAATAGACAATATTAAATTCAATTCAAATACCTTCAAAAAAGGGTTATAAAAAGCACTACATGTTGGGTATAAGTACTCAAGACAGGGGTAGAGGGAGAGAGATTCTACTTTCTAATGGAGACTATTTTCCTGAAATACAATCATGGGGTTTTATTCAACTCTTTCCCCAGGTTACTATAAGCATGGAATCCTACTAATCTGTATTCAGGACATTTGAGCCATAATTTAGGAATGAGAAAAAATATTCAGGTCTTTCTTCACCTTTGCAGAGCCTGGGAATTGACTGCAGACTCCGGGCCCAAATGCTCTATGGTTTATGTGGGAACAAGTTTCAATCAGTCCTCTCTGGTTTAGTGCACAAGTTTGTGTGGGTGAAATTATTAAAGATCATCTATAACAGGGCAGCTTGTTTGTGACTCTCTGGGAAGCATAAGTAAAAATAAGAGGAGTGTATGGCATACAACTCTTTCCACTACAGCTGCATTTAAGAGGGGGGAAATACCCTTTTTCTTTTTATCTTGCTGAACAGTTTCTACACTAAACTCTGCCTCTGTCTTGGCCAGTACACTAATATTCCTTTTCATCTGTTTCTATACACTCTTGACATCCTAAGTTATTTTCCTATTAGTCATTTATTTTACAGAAGCACTGTCTGCCTGCTGCTGATGCCATTAGCTGTCTACATTAGCATCTACAGTTCGCAGAACAGGATTTTCATATATGAGCCAGTTGCTGCACTAACACAGAAACTGTACTGTGCTGGGCATACAAGTGCTTGGGGGTAAATATGAGCTCTTTCTTACGTACATGGAAAACCCTCCCCTAGCTGTCAGTCATTGTTGCTCACATTTTGTATTTGCATTCAGAGAGCTGGGTGAGATAGTCCAGAATAAAAGCAGCATCTTTGCTCATGCATGTTTACTTTCTCCAAAGAAGATTTAATAGATTCCTTGCGTTCTGAGAAAGGCTCTGTGTATATAAGCACATAAAGGAGATGGGTAGACAGGCTAGAAAAAATAGAAAGGAAAGATTATAGTAGAAAATACAAGTAAAGTAAAATCTACTCATAGATATTTTTTTTTTATAGCACTGTATTATCTATTCAGCCCAATGTCACAATTGCTTTGCAAGATTATCATGGTTGAGAAAGACTGTTTCCCTTTGATGTTGTGCTGTAACACTGGCCCTCTATTGTTTTTAGTTTTGTACATAGGCAACAAGTCCTTTCAGCCTCCCTAGCTCTTTTTAATTCTTACTGCTGTTAATAATTATGGACAAATTATGTAGGCCACAGCAAGTGAAAGGCCAACTGCTTAGCTCACAAAGAGGTGAAAAACAGGTCACTGCTAAGCCTGTGTTTTTTTCAAGAATGCACAGATTTAGATTGTGTTGCATGGCTTTGAGAAGGTGTTTAGCTGTATCTTATCTCAACTTGTATCTGTAAATACAGTCATAATTAACAATAACCCTATATGTCAATTACAAATATTAACTGCTTTGGGAGCATTAAGTGAACAGTTTCAGACCAGTGAAAAAGATGACAAGTTGATAATAAAAGCCTAGAACTGGGGACAAATGTTTTCAGTTGATATTATATTGAAGTCTTTTTGCCAGATACCCCTGTGTATTCCAAACTCTATGCTGTTTAAGTTATCAAAAGGAGCTAAAATGTACCTGGTTCTGGCAAGGTGGCAGTTCTCCTTGTAGATAACTGGTTTCAGCAGCTGCAGCAATCCCATCTCTGTGCCCTGCACTGTCCCCACTCTTAGATCCCAAGAGAGGGAGGGCTGAGGCTCACCAATGGAGCACATACACCTCTCCCCAGCTAATGTGCTTTCCCTCTGAGAGCACTCCCAGTTGGTGTAGATTAGAACAGCCCTTGGGCTTCTTATTGGCTGCTTTCCCTTCACTGAACCAGCTAAAAAAATCTGCTAGTGTGTGGTTCCATTTAGAGAATAGGTGTTGTATGACAGGCGTGGGGGTGATCCTGGATGATTTGTAATACTTTGGAAAAGGCTGTCACTCACGTGGCATGTTTGCATTATAAGCAGGATAAATATTTCACTCTGGGAGATCTGTCTAGTTAGTAAAACTACTCATCTCAGCAGAAGCAAATTGTCCTTTTACCTCAATACAAGAAGGGTCTTTAAGGTGCAGAGCCAAAGCAAATGGCAAAAGGAATGCAGGGAAGGGAGCCACTGCAGGCAGGTGCAAGCAGGCTGGTTAGTGAGATGTGCACTTGGGTCTGTCCCTGCCCTTTGCTCAGAAAGCCAGGTGGGCAGAGATGCAAGCAAATGAAAGACTGGATGAGCTTAAACAGGCTTGAAACGTGGCTGCTAATACTGAATCTTTCTTTCTCTAGTGCATTATTCCAGTTACTAAATAAACATAATTCATTACGATAACGTGTTGGTCAGAACATGCATGCCTTGTCTCATGTTATACACTATGTCACAGCAGCCTTTGTGAGACTTCACCTGAAGTACTGCATCCAGCTTTGTGGTCCCCAACATAAGAAGGATGTGAACTTGTTGAAGTGAGTTCAGAGGAGGCTATAAAAATGCTCTGAGGGCTGCAGCACCTCTCCTGTGAAGACAGGCTGAAAGAGCTGGACTTGTTCAGCCTGGGAAGGAGAAGGCTCAGAGGAGACCTTAGAGCAGCCTTCCAGTACCTAAAGGGGGCTTACAAGAAATCTGGACAGGGACTTTTTACAAGGGCATGTAGGGATAGGACAAGGGGTGATGGCTTTAAGCTGAAAGAGTGTAGATTTAGATTAGATATTAGAAAGAAATTCTTCCCTCTGAGGGTGGTGAGACACTGGCACAGGTTGCCCAGAGAAGCTGTGGCTACCCCATCCCTGGTAGTGTTCAAGACCAGGTTGGACGGAGCTTGAAGCAGACTGGTCTAGCGAAGGTGTCTCTACCATGGCATGGGGGTTGGACCTGAATGATCTTTAAGGTCCCTTCCAACTCAAACCATTCTATGTTTCTATGATTATGCATGCTCCAATGTTGGCTTGAGTTCTGGGAGCCGAGCAGTGTGATCCAACTGCACTTGTACAGACAGTGAGGTAGAACATGAACATGCTGGTGGCATGGCAGGACAAAAAAAGTAACTTGCAACACTGTGTCCTGCCCTGAGAACGAAGAAATGTCCCTTGCTGGGGAAGGGGTGGATTATCAAGTGTAAAGGGTAAATGCTAATGCAAAAATTTTGGGATAAGACTGTAAGAATGACAGGATTATATCTGGGGAGAAGTGCATGGGTGCCGGTAGCCTAAGAAAAGGCAGAAGCAGAATGGTGCAGAGCTGCCTGTTACCATGACAATAGGCAACAGTGTATTTGTGGAACAAAAAAATTAGCAGTCATCCAGTAAAGATTGTCATCAAAACCCTACCTTTCCTACAGTCTAATGGGTGGAGATTTAACCTTGCAATTAAAAGGACTGTCAGCTTTTTGGAATCTCGCCTTCTTATCCCACCAGCAACTAACACATCCTGTAACAATTACAAATGTTGTGTATTATAACATTTTTCACATCTATCAGATGGCATATTAGAATTTAATGATAGCCATAAGTGTGATGTGAATGTGAGGAAAAACTTTTCTGGGAAAAAGTGTCTCTCTCTAGTTTGAAATTTCACTCTATCACTCTAGTCAATCCTAAATAAATTCGTATTTTTACCCTTGATGCTACTATGTGGTTGGTCCATTAATTCATTATTGCTTTCCACATATGCAATCATTTGCATAAGTGTAAAATGGTTGTAAAATACTATCACACTGATGAGGTGATATTTTACCTCCACTCTGCATTATTACAGTAATAATTCCTGGTTCAGGGCCCTGGTTGATAAAATTTAATAGCTTTTTCCATTGGAGCTGTTTTTGTGATCTTTCAGCTATCTTTGCTCTCACAGGGTGAAGAGAAAGATACATCCTAGACTGGCACCTTCTAAGTCCTCAAACTGTCTACCATATGCTGAACGAGAATCATAGAATCATAGAATCAGCTAGGTTGGAAAAAAACTTTAAGATCATCAGGTCCAAGTGTTACCCCAGAACTGCCAAGTTCATCACTCAACCATGTCACTGAGGGCCTCATCTACACAGGGACTCCATCCCTGCCCTGGGCAGCATTTCTGATACCTGATTATCCTCTCTGTGAAGAAATTGTCCCTAGTATCTGAGCTAAGCCTCCCCTGGGGCAGTTTGAGGCTGTTACTTCTTGTCCTATTGCCTGTTACTTGGGAGAAGAGTTAACCCCTACCTCACTACAACCTCCTTTCAGGTAGTTGCAGAAAGCAATGAGGTCCTCTTTAGCCTTCTCTTCTCCAGGCTAAATACCCCCCAGCTCCTTCAGCCATTCCTCATCACACTTGTGCTCCAGACCCTTCAACAGCTCCTCTGCCCTTCTCTGGCCCTGCTCCAGAACCTCAATGTCTTTTTTAAGTGAGAGGCCCAGAACTGAACACAGTATATGAGGTGCAGCCTCCCCAGTGCCAAGTACAGGTGGACAATCACTGCCCTGGCCCTGCTGGCTACGCTATTTCTGATACAGGTCTAGATCCCTCTGCAATGCCTCCCTATCCTCCAGCAGATCAGCACTCCCAGCCAACTTGGTGTTGTCCACAGATTTACTGAGGATGCACTCAATCCTCTCATCCAGATCATCAATGAAGATGTTAAACAGCACTGGCCCTAGTATCAAGCCTTGAGGGATACCACTAGTGACCAATCACCAACCAGATGCAACACCATTTACCACCACTCTTTGGGCTTGGCTATCCAGCCAATTTCCAACCTGGCAAGGCATACACCTATCCAGGTTATGAGCAGCCAATTTGCCTGGGAGAACACTGTGGGAAACAGTGTCAAATGCTTTATGACCAAATAGACAAAGTCCACAGCCTTTCCTTCATCAACCAGGCAGGTCACCTTATTGTAGGAGACCAGATTGGTCAAGCAGGACCTGCCCTTCATGAACCCATGCTGACTGGGCCTGATCTCCCCAGTTTTCCTGCACATGCTTTATGATCTCACTTAGGATCATCTGCTCTATGATTTTCCCTGGCACTGAGGTCAGGCTGACAGGCCTGTAGTTTCCAAGGTCTTCCTTCCTGCCCTTTTTGTAGAGAGGCGTCACACTGGCCATCCTCCAAGACTCAGGGATATGCCCACTAGACCAGGACTGCTGATAGATGATGAAAAGTGACTTAGCAAGCTCCTCTGCCAGCTCCTTCAGCACTCCTGGGTGTAACCCAGCTCATCCCATAGACTTGTGTACATCTAAGTGGAGCAGGAGATCACTGACTTCCTGAAATATGGGGATTTTAATCAGCTCCCCATCTCTGCCATCCAACTCAGGGAACTGAGTACCCTGAGGATGGCTGGTGTGACTATTAAAAACTGAAGCAAAGGCACATTAAGTGCTTCAGCCTTTTTCTCAACCTCAGTCACTAAGTTTCCCCTAGTATCCAGTATAAGATGGAGGTTCTTCTTGATCCTCCTTTTATTGCTAATATATTTGTAAAAGTACTTTTAATTATCTTTTATGGCAGTGGCCAGATTTAGTTCCATCTATGCCTTTGCCTTACTTTTTGTCTATATAACCTGACAACATCTTTGTACTTTTCATGGGGTAACTGTCCCTTCCTCCACAGGTGATAAATGATCTTTTTTTCCTGAGTTCCTATTCAGCCAGGCTGGTCTCTTCCTTACAGGTTTGATTTTCGGCACGTAGGGACTGCCTGCTCCTGCACCTTAAGGATTTCGTTCTTGAAGAATGCCAAGCCTTCCTGGCCCCCTTTGTCCTTCAGTAATGTTTCCCAAGCAACTCTGCCAGCCGGCATCCTAAACAGGCCAAAAGTGAAGGTTTTGCTGACCTTCTTCCTGACTTCTCCAAGGACTAAAAATTCTGTCATTTCGTGATCACTTTGCCCAAGGCAGTCTTCAACCATCACATCACCCACCAGTCCTTCTCGGTTTGTGAACAACAAATCTAGCCAGGCATCTCCCCTAGCTGGCTCACTCACCGGCTGGGTTAGGAAGATATCTTCCACACCCTCCAAGAACCTCCTAGAGTGTTTCTTCTGTGCTGTGCTGTACTTCCAGCAGACATCTGGTAGATTGAAGTCCCCCATGAGAACAAGCGCAAGAGATTGCAAAACTTCTCCCAGCTGTCCAAAAACTACTATCTGTAGCTTCATCCTTGCTGGGTGGTCTACAACAGACTCTTACCAGGATATCTGCGTGGTTGGCTTTCCCCCTGATCTTCATCCACAAATATTCAGACTTCTCATTCACAACATTGAGTTCAAGGCAGTTGATGCGCTCCCTGACGTACAACGCAAGCCCACCACATCTTTTTCCTTGCCTATCCATCCTGAAGACCCTGTAGCTCTCCATTGCAGCACTCCAATCATGTGAATCATTCCACCATGTTTCTGTGATGGTGATTATGTTACGATTTCCCTGCTGCACATGGCTTTCAGCTCCTTCGGTTTGTTGCCCATGCTGTGGGCATTGGCATAAATGCATTTAATTTGCCTTGTGGATCTGGATTCCAACAGTGGCACACTACCTCTTCGCTCATTTGTAGTGAGCCTGGTGTTACACTCTTCCCTCTTCAATTTTATTTTAAAGCCCTCTCTATGAGCCCTACTAGCTCCTGGTTTAGTATCCTTCTCTCCCGTTGGGACAGGTATACCCCATCTGCAGCAGGCCTTTTGGTGCACGTGCCAACCTATGGTCAAAACCCCTAAAATTCTGACTGTGACACCAGGAATGAATTACTGAGATTTTTCTGATGTAACCATTGTCAGTGATTGCAACTGGCAGGAAGGAGAAGAGCACTACTTGGGCTCCTGAACCCTGAGCCAGCAGCTCCAAGGCTCTAAAGTCCTTCTGTCTCCTTAGCCTTCTTGTTGGAGAAATTTCCTCATTGCACACCTGTAAGACCAGTAAAGGATAGTAATCAGTGGGCCATACCAGACAAGAGACTTCTTTGGTGAAGTCCCTTACCCTGGCCCCAGGGAGTCAGCAGACTTCCCTATGAGTCTGGTCAGGTCAACATATGGCCTGTCTGTTTCCCTTAGGGTGGAAATGTGAGCTTAATAAAGTTAATTGTAGAGTAACATGGGGGATGAGTTAAGCTTGGTAAAGGGGACAACTAATTAAAAAAACCCTGAAGGTGGACAAATTTTTTTTAAAATATAATGTTTTACTGGATATTAATGCTATATGCTGTAAATTAATTGCTTATTCTTATGTAGCAAGCAATTTTTCTTAATTCATGTTTGTCCAGCACACAGGTCTATATGCATATTATGCAACAAAAGGAATGAAAATGCATTGATCTAGATGTACAGACACACACAAAAGAGCAGGTTAATTTGAGTGACTTTATACAAATACCTAGGAAGGCTGGTTTGGAATATTCATGCTAAGCTATTAGTCATGTTCACAAATACTCATTTAGATTTTGTTAGGTGCTTTGAGAAGATATAATCAAATATTTGTGAAGCCTGCACGCAGCACTGCTGGTGGAATTGTGTTTCAGGATTCTCTAACATGAGGGCAGAGTTATGTGGGCTGCTGCTGTGCACTCTCTAACAGGTTTTACAGAGCCTTCTAATTTGAAAGACAGCTATTATTTCCCCAAAGCCTGACATCGTGAGTGTTCACATCCCGATTTTCATTACTTTTGGTGACTGAAAGCCTCAGTCTGCGTGCTGCAGTTTTCATTCTAATAATTTTTGTTTTCTTTTCACTTTACTCAGCTACTGTTTTCACTAGAAGCAAAAGAAAGGCATAAGTATTGTACTTTCCAGTCAGGCTCCTTTTATACACATAGCATATCTAAGACTCATTACTTCCTCTTCAAACATGACATCATTCATAAGAGACATTTGTTGATGACTTTTAGGAAGTTTCTGAGTGGTTTTAGAAAGATACTGTCTGGCTCCACTCATAGTCTGTTTTTTTAATCATGATAGATATAAGCAGCCTATTTCTTAAAGTTTAAGCAAGGTTTTATTGTAATAAAAGTTGTAAATAGACATTTTACTTCACAGTGCTCTGCTGGCACTGGGTACAAAAGAAGAATTACAACCCTACATATTACTATATATATTCTGTATAAAAATCTATAAAGCTACATGAATTATCATAAGAAAGAAATAATCATTCAGTTTCTCAAACATAATAATCTTTAAGTACCAGTAGGAGGACTGTAAACTACATATAAGGGGCAATTCCTGCAGTGTAAAAATTTGCATATACAAAATTTGCCTAGAGATACTAATAATTTACCAGATATGATCCATGTAGTTCTGCAACTGATTCTTTGTACACTGAGGTGAAAAGTGGTCTTTGTGCAATAATGGTAGATATTGTACAAGGCTCAAGGATGCATGAAAACATTTTCAAGCACTTCTGTATGTCTTTGAAATTCAAAATGCATTGGAAAGAAAATCAACACTGTAGCAAATTCAGAATCTTATCCAGTCAAACACAAAATAGGATAAATTCATTTTTGGTTTAAGAAATTAATATATTTTTAAATATTGGACTTTACTGGGACTAATTTTTAAGCTCAGTAATGAGGTGAATACAAGAAAACCATCAAAAATTTTCATAGAATGATAGAATGGTTTGGGTTGGAAGGGATCTTGCCCTGTCACAGGCAACCTGCCCTTGAACACTGTCAGGGATGGGGCAGGCACAGCTTCTCTGGGCAAACTGTGCCAGTGCCTCACTATCCGCATAATAAAGGATTTCTTCCTAATATCTAATCTAAATCTACCCTCTTTCAACTTAAAGCCTTTTCTTTCAGCTTAAAGCCATTTTATTAATATTTTAGCAATTGCTTCTGAGTCTGGCCAAGTCATAATTCAGAATACAGAAATATGAAAGGAGAATTCAAAAATCACAAAACCCAACATTTAAAGCACTCCCTTAACTCCCATTTGCTTAAACAGTCTGTGTCAGTTCTGTGACTTCGTGATTCCTTAGATCTCAGGTCCATGTGCATATCCAGTCATGTCCAAATTCCTCTTCAGGATGAGAGCTGGGTGTGCACCAGTGAGACCTGGATGGATGGGTTAGGAGACAGCTGTAACGGTCTGGAAATTTCAAGGTAACTGGCAGATCAGGAGTGTAAAACATGCCATGAGGCATAAGTACACCGTGGTCTAGACGATGTCATTAAGACATAGGTGCTTAACTTAGCTGTAATTCCCCTGGAAATTCTTTTGTGGGTGGCTAGAAGAAGGAAACCACAGATCTCATGGTTTCATTTTGCTCTTGTTTTGTGGCATTACCTATGTTGTCTTTGCTAGGGACATCTAAAACTCAGTTTATCTTATTGCAAAAAGGCAATAATAAAACCCATTTGCAAAATTAATGTTTAATTTTAAGATGGCTAAATCACTGTTTATCCAAAATATTCAAATGTGTAAAACACTACTGCTGTGTGAGCTGCACAGATGTGCCCCATGGCTCAGGGAATGGCTGGTGCTTCTTGTATTGCAAGACCGATCTAATGAGCTATTTTTATAGTTCAAGATACAAAAAGTAAAATGCAATCAGCTTACCTTTGCCCATGTTATAATAAGACCTTTGTGATAAAAGTTCTAAACAATAGCATCTGCATCATCATCAAAAGCCAAGATTAAAATAAATGTTCTATTATATTTGGGGAAGTCTGATGGCCTGATTATCTAATGCACTGTGTCTGGAAGCAACCTTTACATTCAAGGTGCAAATGACAGAGAAAGGTAGAAATAAGGTATTTATTTGTAAAGAGTAGTCAAATTGGAGGAAGTTAAAAATTGACTTTTATGAAATAAGTCCTTCAATAAGCCATGGTCAATAACAGCTTTAGCAGAAGGGAGACTAAATTTGCTAGCATATATGGAATGAGTGATTTAATCTATCGCTGAACGACTGCCAGTGCTGGGGTGGAATACACCAGATGTTTTTCATGGAAACACTATGCATAATTTTCCAATAGAAACTGAAGCATAATATTGTCTCTAATTGAAACAGTAGGAAAAATTTCAGTGGGTCCAGTAACTACTGTCTTCCTTCTAGTAATATCATTTGCAGCCTACTTTCTCTTTTCAATTTTAAGTATTTTTCTGTTAAATAATTAAGATATTTATGAACAGAATAAAATAAACTATTGTAGTAAGCTAAAGTGGAATTAGTTCTGTAGAATAGCAACACAATTAGTTGGTCTGAGGTGAGTAAACTTGTGTACTATACAAAGCCTACACATTTATACCTTTTAAGTGTTTATACAAACACTTAAAATGTCTACTACACAATTGCAGCATCAGGTATTAGAGGCAAAACCAATGCTCAATTCAGGCAATTAGCAAATGTAAGACTCTATATTTGTTAAAGACACAGAAATGACAGATGAAACACTGGAAATTGTGACCTCTGATGCAGCTGTTCTCATCACTTCTGCAGAGGATCACTTTGGGTATACCCATGATGGGCTCTGCCCCTAGGACTGTGGAATGACAACTCAAATCCTCTGAAATATTCAGTTTTTAAGTTAGAAACATCTATGCTAAGATGCACAGTAAGAAAATAGAAAGAAGCATGACCCATAAAGGTATTGTTCAACCTTAAGTTTCCTAAGATTAGGCAAGAGAAGAAATATTTAGTACTATGCACAGTTAGGAGGAAAGCTTTCAACAGATATGTGTGTGATGTGGAATCCACGTCACGAAATTCTTTCAAGAGTGAGCCAAAAGTTTTAAATTAACATGTACAATCACAGGAAACAGAAGGATGACAAAAACAGTACATTAATCCTGTTGGTAATCTTATTAATTTATCTGGGATGAGTATTTATACAGGTTTTAAAAGTCAAATACATTAATCTGTTGATATGGATTATCCCACAGTTCATGCCATGGAAATACAAGGGGAGCGTGCTTCCTTAGGAAGAAAAAGAGAGGAACCATAAGCCACTCCACAGCCCCCGCACTGTTGCTCGCTGTAGAGCTATTCCAACTCATTTAAAATGGCTCAGTGATGAGGTTTTCATGACTTCCTTTGGGAGATTACTCCACAGAATTGTAAATCTCAGAAATGGGAAGTGTAAATATTCCCTTAGTTAATTTAATTAAGCTGCTCTCCATCCTTGCCCTGTCACAGCCCAGTAATTTCTCTTTTCCTTCTTTACATATTCCTCTAAAACTACATGCTTGGTTGGCCACTAATCTGACTGTGGATGGGGAAAATCCCTTTTTCTTCTTTCTCCATGTTTGATCCACTGCTTGACTTGTGCTTGGAAGGAAAGGAGAAAGTCAGGCAGGGCATCAGGTGGCCAGACTCCTCAGGGCATGCATTCCTCTGAGGAGGGTTAAGCTCAGCTTGCACTACCCACAGAAGGACACCAGTGGAGTTTTGCATGGCTTCTTTCACCATGCTGTGTACTTCAGTAGTATGCATGACTTTATCTCTATAGCAATCCTGTAAGGAAGCAGACTAACCCCATTTTAAGATACTGGAAGTAGAAACCAAGGCGTTTGCATAAGTTGTTAAGTAAGTGATAATATGCCTCCACCACACAGTGCTGTACCAAGCTGAGAAGCTGAGACACTCAAGATACTTACAACAGATTAGGTAGGGTGCCGGAAAGCAGCATCTGCTGGTGTGCTTTGCACAGAGTAATTTGCTCTGTAGAGAAACTAACTTGAGTATCATTAAGAAGTGTAAGCATGGTATCCATGACAGATGTTAAAAGAGCTCAGCTCTGTTAGGCAGCTAAGCAAGGAAAGACTAAGGAGCTCTGGTGGAGTCCTGGTGAGAAAGCTGCTGATTGGTGTGAAAATCACAAAAGATATTGTGATACAGGACCCTTTCTGTCAAAAGCCTATGATAATGTCCTCTTAGCTTTGTAAACATAGGGTAAAAATAAATTAATATTAAAGCTAAGATTTCCATAGCAATAATATCTTGCCTCTGTTGCTTGGTTACTTATTAGGCTGCTTATTTTCTACTTTTTTATATCTGATAGGCTACAATCTGCTGCCTTCATAATACCTGGAATCAGATCACCTCCTTGATCCCATAGAACTATTGACATTTTGCTCCAGTTCCACTGAAAGTGCTGTTTAGTCATTAGCTATAAGGGGGAATTAGTGTTTACAAGCTCTGTTCACATATGAATAAGAATGGTTATGTCTAGCTATCCCTGTCAAACTAGTGTTGAGAAAGCAGTATGAAACTGATTGAGTAGGAATACATGAAAGGATTCAGCCCTCTGTCTCTCATCAAAGCAATCAACATTAACAGATGTTCAATATCTTTTGTCCTAAATTCCTTTTTCTCTATTTTTTTTTTCATTTCTGTTAAAAGAAATGCTCTTTTGCACTTCCTGACTTCCTGCTTATGGCTGAAATGAATATCAGTGCAACTGATGTTTTGAAATAGGAATCACTGGCTCTGTTAAAAAGAAAAATCAAGGTCAGATGATTGAGGTTGCTGTAGTTAAGTCAGTAGAGTTACACCATTGTTCAGCAATTATAAATGAAAGAAGGACCAAACTATAAATGCACTCTGTAGGATTTGACCTTTAATGCACAGCTGTTAATACTTCAACTTTACTCTGTACTTTTTCTCAGATCTCCACTCATGCCTCTTGTCTCCAATTCTTTTCTCTACTTGGCCCCAACATGTTCAAATCTTAATGTCTGCCCCATGACCTTCACTATCCACAGATGACTTTTTTCCCTTATTGCTCCTTATTTATTAAATTTCTCTTAAATTTACTAGATGTCAAAAGCTTGTAAAAATTTCTCCTTTCTGTCCTTTACTACCTTCAAACCTCCTCCCTACTCCCTTTAAAACCCTACTGTTCTTCTCTGCCTGTCTCCTGCTGGCACTGATACATGTACTCAGTAACTTAGAGGAGACAGTTCTGCTTCTTCAAGTTCAGTAAATGGATCTGCTCAGCATGGAAGGTCAGAAGAATAGTGTGGCAGTGACAAGGAGACGCTTTTAATATTGTCCAGTATGGAAGAGTGAGCATCTAATGGTCAAATAAAAGAAGGTAAAATCAGGTGGCAAATCTTTCCTGCATTTGCTTTATTATGTTACGAATCCATCCTTGTGACAAGTGATGTGCAATATTTTCTAATAAACTACTCATGTAGTAGTTTTTCTAGTAAACATCTCATGTTCAGCTTTCTACCCTTCATGCCTATGAGGCATATTTTTTTAAGTTGGGCTTGTGACCTTTCTGATTCATGAAATATAAAAATAGTAAGTTCTTACAGAATTTTGTTTCTGGTAGTGTTGAATGTTGTAAGCACATTAACAGTATGAGGATTTTTCTTTGGGAGTTACAAGCAATGTTTACTGTGACACTTGTGAAGGGTTGCTCTATTCTCATGACAGCATTTTCTCAAAAATGCTAAGTAACCACAGAAGTTAAAATAATTACAACTGCCAACCCTGTGTTTTAAGTATGTGTTCAGATTTTGGCTTTACTGTGATGCTCACCATTTTATTAATTGTGTGGGTTTTTTTCATGTATAGGTCATCTTTACAAACAATGTAGTTTTGCAAAGAGTGACCTTTAACAACACTATTTTCAGGTTTGGAGAAAATGCCACTTTGCTCTCAGGTGAGGTGAGATTCATGTGGGAAGACTGCTGCTCTGCAATTCTGAAAGCAGTTGCACACTTCTTTCTTTCTTCACAGGATATGCAGATACTTTCTGCAGGTCTACCTAGAAAAAAAGTGCAGCTACCTACTCCTACTCAAGGCTATTCTCGGGGCACCAGGTAGTCCTTTTCTCAAGGACATATTGCATACTAGAGTTGTGTTGGCAAGCAAAATGCTCTCTCGTACTTATATAGGTTGCAATATTACCCTCATCATTGTATATTTAATCTCCTATCAGACTTTAATCAGTTTATCTGCACTATACCTCCAAGGTATAAATCCAAAAGTAACAATTACTGAAGTTCCTCAGAGGGCACAGATTCATCCTAACATCTTCAAAACTATCCTGTAGCAAAAAGGGGGTACACTCTCATCAAGCCATTGGCTACCCCATATTCTAAACCTTTTGAAGAAAATCTTTATCTAAAATGCTGGTCATATCGAATAGGAACTTCAAAGAAGAAATTGCCATAAGCCTTCTAACATGTTTGCAGCAAGTCTCTGTGTGTTGTGCAAAGGTTCCATCACCTGTTCTGCACAGGTGAGGGCTTTGGCTGCCCACTGTACAAAAGCCAGTGCTGGTAAGGTGCAGTGGTGATTTTGGGTGAGGCTGCTGACCAAAGAGCTGAGTGGAGAAGAGCTCTGAGAAATCTGGCTGCAGCATTCTCCTGTCTGTGCAAGAGCTATGTCCAAGCTGAGGCCCTCTCCCTTGGTCCTCTTCTGAGCTACACCATATCCTTGCCCAAACCAGGTACAGATGAAGAAAGATTATTTAAAGCTACTTCTATTCCTCAGGACATTCTCTGTGGGGGATTTTCTTTCAAGATACATGCACAGCTTCTTGAGAGATATACAAAGACTTTCACCGGCAACTTCTTTTAACATAATGGCATAGCCTCTGCAATGTGCCTCTTTCCTGAAAAGTATGGTGAAAATAGCATGGGTATAGAAAGTATGGGTGGAAAGAGCCTGGCTGGTACTCAGCATCTGCACCCCAAGAGTGGATGTGGGGAAGAGAGTGGCAACCATGCTCAGAGAACACCTAAAAGAGTGAAATATTGTAAAGTGGATAATATCTGTCCTCTGGGGTAAGCAACAGGATTCCCTCTAGGATATTTAGCTGTCATTTGGTTTGCAGGTGGAAGCTTGATTTTACAGATGGAAGTGATTTTGTTCTCTTTAATGAAAAAAAGATAAAATCTTAGAGCTTTTTTTTCCAAATTCAAATATTTAATTTCAGTGCCATGATAAAAAACTAGAGAATTATTTATGTGTACATAGAAAACCATGTAGTTAGTTACAAATCTCTTATTAGGATGGTTGTGACTAGGTTATTTGTAATAGTAATATACTTCACTCATATATATATATATACACATATATATATATATGGACCAGTATATTTCACTTATTTATATATGTTATTTACAAGGGGATACAACACTACCAGCATATAGTCTGATTTTATATGCAAAGTTATTTTTAAATTGTCAGATTACTTTTAATACTTAAATGTTTTTCCTGTATTTATTCAGCAGCAACCAATGCTGATATAGTCCCTGGTCAGTTAGAGATTTAACGTATGCTTAAGTTTTCACAATATGACTTTTCCTGTTGGCTTTGATAGGATAAGTCATTGGGCATAAGCGTGTGTAAAAAGTCTCAGTGAGAGCTGATGCCAAGTCCTTCGCTGTCTAACTCTTGGCAGGAGAATGACCCCAGGCTGGATTGGAATACTAGGGGGAAAAAAAAGTATATAGACACTGTTCCTATTTTCCTGAGTCATACAGACTCTAAAAATATTTTAAAAGCTGTACACTTCAAAATTAAAGACTGCATTAAAATCTTCACATTATTTGTTTTAATAGGGCATGTGTAAATATACAGCCTTAACCTTGTTTTTCTCTCTTTATTGAACAGCATTGTTCCTTAAGTTAAAGACATTTTTGTGGTTAACCTTAAGGGAGAATATCTGTTTATTAAGTAACAGAAAAATTGTAGTGTTTGATGGCATCAGGAATAGAATCATATTTCAGTTTGAACAGCTGCTAGTGCCATGACCAGACCTGGCAACTCTTTTTGAATGTACACACATTCAAATGCAGAATGTGCCCAAACAAGAAGATGTGATTCAGCAGCATCCCTAGAAGGACTTTTATGACCTATACTGAAGCCGCACCTATGTGGCTACATATGAGTCAGCAGAGCAGAAATTAATTTTTCAATGAGCCTAGTGAATTCAGCAGGCAAACAGAACTCATCGTTCCCTGGTAATTCAGCTCCCGTTGTGTCACTGACCTTGGGCAAGTTATTCAGCTTTCCAATATTTCATCTTCTATGTAAAATGAATTTAACAAGACCTAATCATCACACAGTATTCTGTAGACTTCAGTGGAACTGCAGCCATACAAATAAAGGAAGAATTTAGCACGTAGCTCTGCGACAGTATTTTGGGGTTCTCAGCTGACTTTTGACCAAAAATGAAACATAAATTATGCAGGAACCAGCCAACATTTAATTAAGTGAAGCCACTTGCTGTTTTGAGAACAGTTTCTTAACAAAAAGAATTAGCAGAAGGAAGCGAATGAAGACCTTGGGCCCACTGTAGGAGAGGATCTGGTTCGAGACCATCTTATGAACCTCAACGTGCACAAGTCCATGGGACCTGATGAAATCCATCCACGGGTCCTGAAGGAGCTGGCGAA
>JBCJKH010014961.1:0-14022 GCA_039877255.1 Loriculus beryllinus | reverse complement strand
TGCTGGAGAGGGACTCTTCATTAGGGACTGTAGTGACAGGACAAGGGGTAATGGGTTAAAGCTTAAACAGGGAAGGTAAAATGATGGCTGTTATATTTTGTACACCCATGAGCCAAATTACTTAGTAGTTTAAGCCACTTTGCAACTGTACAAACACTCTGCAAGCAGTAGGAATGCACTTATGTCCCCAAGGACCTAATCTGGCTTGCAAAACTTCCACTAGTGGTACAGATGCGCACAAAAGCAAAAATCCAGCTTCACTCTGGTTACATGTGCAGAATGTGGATGTAGCTAGAAAATAATACATTAGCATTTCTACACTGATTTGTATTCCTATTCTTGAAATATTTTATTTACACTGAATGGCAAGAAACATATGAGTTTATATTTCATATTTGGAAACTCGGCCAAAAAGTGACAAAGTGATTCCCTCAAAATGATCCAGCAAGTCAGTCTCTCACAAGAGAGAAACATGCCTATTTCACTAGACTGTATTGGTCTGTATGTATCTTCTTATTTATGAACAGCTGTGACTATTAGAATCTATTATTTATATATCCAGTAAGCTTATTTTCCCCCTGCAGTAGATAATCTACGAAGGCAGAATTGTTGTCATTTTTCTGCAGGTACTGTGATTCACTGGAGTATTATGGGCGATAATGAAGCAGCACTGCAGATACTGTTAAGTATGATTATTGTAAAGGCACTTAAAATTTGTTACTTAAAAACAGTGTGGCACTTTAAAAACAGAATTAAAACAAATATGTATGGGCTGTGGATTTTCAGTGATAAAGTAACACAGGAAAGGTTTGTTCTGCCTGTGTCATTGACCCCACACCATCAAACATTTTCAAGCAGTGTCAGTGTTTATCCTTGATGCTAGCGATTTGGTTTTCATGCATACACCATACAAATAACACATACACTGAGAGCTGGTTACCACCTTAACTAGGGAGAATTTGTCATCTGTCCTCAATAATGACCTGAGGTTTAAACTGGCAACAAGCAAATACAAAAAGCCTAGAGGATTGGCTGCAGGCCCAGATTTTCAAATCATCAGAGGTTGGCACCCCACTAAAGAAGACAATAATAAAGTGACAGAAATGCTTACTGCTGAGCAACAGAGCTCCCTAAAACAGAAGATGTGTGTATAAGGCAGTAGTGATGAGGGAAGCTGTGCTGCATGCTCTGTGATCAGTGGTGGAGATGTGTTTTAGGAGACTGTGGCTGTGGGGAGATGGTAAAACAGGCTGTGTGAAGAATAAGTGCATAAACTAACTGGCATTGACTGAAGACACAGACGCCTGGTTTTAATTTGCATGAAGCTGCTAATTTTTAAAGGACAAATTAGCATATCTCTAATTCTAACTAGGGGGTTGCAAGTGGTATTTTCAGAAAATGTGGTAATGACTGCAGGCTTTGGCAGAGCAGAAAACAGGTTTCATTTCTACACTGGTCATCTAGAGGAACAAGTCCCTTTTACCAATAGGAGCAGGCAAGATGCGGGAGCCATAGTACATTTTGTTCAGCTGGAAAAATCTTTAAAACACAACCCCCCTTTTTCTCCTTCTCTCAGAAAACAATTTGATTTTCTCTCAGAATGCAGCATTCTGATTTTTCCCCTGAGTGACAACAGATGGATTTGAAAGGAGTCTCCACTGCTACGACAATATTTCAGTCTCTCAATTGTTTCCTCCCCTTTTGAAAACTAGCAGCTGATTTTATCCAGGGCAGTTTCTCATTCACAGTCTGTTACAGCTTTAAAATCTATATCCTGCTTACTGAACTCCTCTGGTTTATTTTCCAGTTTTCCCAGCTGCAGGGGTCCTGTATTTCCCTGTAGAGTCACCTCACCGCTATTGTGGTCACACACTCAGAGCTGGGGAGCAGTTTCTATGGTCTCCAGTGGCTGTAGGAGTAGGTTTGGAAGAGAGTGCGTCCTTGTGATGTTGAAACATTAAATGACAGCGGTGCAGTGCATTATCCACCCCTGATGAACACTTGGAATACCTTCCTTAAGCTCTGGCACACTCCTTTATCTTGTCATGCCAGTAAGATATTTTTTAACTGAATTGGAATTGAAACATTAACTCAGAGTTCCCAGGGGGGATAGTTCAGTTGCCTAAGCATCATACTTAAAATATCCAGACACTTTCAGTCTTGCAAGATCCAATGAGCCACTTGCTATTCTGAGATACAGATGGTGAGTTTCATATAATTTACTTGATAGTTTCTTTTCACATGAGATCTTGAAAACTAAGTCATTTACCTTGTGGTAATTTTTGGGAAAGATTTCTCCTTTTTAGCTACACACAAAAGGAACTTTAAAAATTACAATCATCATCTTCTCTGATCACCTCTACATTGTTTATTGGATCACACCATGTAGTGATAACCAGTTTTTAAGTGGAAATCTGTCATTACATAGGGTTGAAAACTGATCCTTCGTCACTCAAGACATAGCCTCTGCTCTCCATCAGCTCTGCTAGCTCCTGACGTTGGTTAAGCTTGTCCCTATCAACAATTGCTTTTAAGTGGTTAGGCAGGCTGTATGTATAATTTGTAAAGAAATTTGTAATTCTTTGGAATGAAAAATGTAATATAATGTGATACCATGAGCCACACACTCAACATACTTCTATTGAATTGAGATCTGTTTCAGATGAGGGTTTGGAGAGTTAAGTATGTTCCTGTGACATCCTATGACATGATCTTCAAAACTGTGTTCTTGTAAGTTTATAATAATTTAGTTCATCCTGGTTTACAGAGTTTTCTGTTTGTGAAATTTTGCATTCCAAAGCCTCACTGAACTAAATGGGGCAGCCCTTTCTCCCACAGATGGCTGTTAACACTATGAGAGAAACAAGGGTGGTACTTCCAAAACAACACGAGGTTCTCGTATCTGCTGTCTCCTTAACATCAGACAGATACCAACCTCTATTCCCATGCCACAATATCTCCATTCATCACACTGTTGTCTGGTTATAAAGGAATAAAAGAGGCTTAGAAGTCCTGGCAGGAAGAAGTGTGTGATTTAAATTTTGATTTAATGGCCAGATTGTGGCTTTTTTGATAAAAAACATGGGAAGGAAAATTCTGAGAGATTCCCTTAGATCCTTGCAGAGAGAAGAAGGACAGAGCTGTGTGCCTAGATCTGGAAAGCCAGGGTGGCCTTCTCTGCCTGCCGGCATCCCAAAGACCTGCTGGAATGCAGAGGCCCTGCTTCCCACCTTCTGGCAATACACTTCCTTTAGAGTTATGAGTCAGCAAAAGGTCTTTTTTTCTGGGTATATTAAAGCCATCACATCTCTTTTCTGGTGTGGTTCATACTAGTTACCAAGCTTTACTGTACCCTTTCCACTGTTTCTCCACTGGAGGATGAATCATACATCACAGGGACTGATGGGGAGAGAAGGAAGAGCTGCACAGAGGTATCTGATATTCTGGCAGAAGAACAGCAACTGTTCTCATGGGGATCTCTGTGTACTGAATTCGGGCAAAATGTTTGTATTCTATTTTTAAACAAGCAGCCCTACACCAACCAAGCAAAAAAACCCAAAACAACAACAACAAAATGCAGTTTTGCAGCTCAGCTTTGCTTTCATTCACTACCTTTACCTATACTTCCCTCCTTCTCTTTATAGCCTTAACTATCATTACCTCCTTTATTAGACTTTTTTTTGTAATGTATAATCTGCACTCTATAGATAGAAATTAATAATGTCAGAACCCAGCCAGACTGGTAATGGGAGATGTAATCCACTGCACAATGCCACTTTAAGAATGTTGGCTGTGTTTTTAGGAGCAGCCTCGAATTTTCTCAACAGAGGAAAACTCATGTTGTATTTGCTATGTTTTTTCTTCTAACTTTTTACAGTGCTCTTGTACCTGTAGGAAGCAGGATTGTTGGGTTGTGTGTTTTTTGGTTTTTTTTCTAAATAGCTGTAGCACATCAATTAGGTGAATAACAGAGAAATACTTTTCAATATCTTGATTTTAATTGTATGTGTATATGCCATGAAGCAACTAATATGGCTAGTTAAGCTTCCATGACATCTGGATTTTGAAATTGCCAGTGTTATTATGTCTAACTGCCTGGCTTCACAGCAGAGTGACAATGAAAATACACTTAAACAAAGAGAATGAAGAAAAAAGTCTGGTTTAAACATTCATCCTTTTTTTTTTTATGTTGTTGTCAGACAACACAAGCATGATAATTATACAACAGTCTCAGAGTATAATGAACTAATCCTCTGAAACCAAAGCTCCAAAGTCACTGTGATTATGTTTAAACTGCCTGCCAAGATCCCAAAGTACGATAATTAATGAACTTTAACATATGTGACAAAAATCGTAATTGAAGTAAGAGGGGAGCAGGGAGCAGTAAGGAAATGAAACCGATTTCTTGAAGTATCAGTTTTGAACCCTTCAATTTTATCTTTAATCATTAGTTTTAGGGTAACCTTCAGAAGTTCAGTGACATTCATGATACAGAAGCATTATGGAGAACCATGGTGAGAGACAATACCTCCTTATGAGAATTTTCAATGAAATTACCTATCTTGCAAGTCTCCTCTATGTTTTCTGCAGACTCAGGGCCTAGGGGAAAAAAAAAAAAGAACTGGTGAAAAGCATAAGGAGATGAAAAAGCTTGGGTGTACTTCACAGAGTAGGCAGGAGAGGCAGGAATATGATACAGCTGTTCTGATGCTTAAGCCCAAGGCACTACCCTTCAGGCCCTACTGATTGTTACCCTTTCAGCACTCGCATTCGTATTTACAATGGAAACGTGACTGCAACAGATTAAAACCAAGTTATTCTAGGCAAGTTTGAAAAAGATTGATGGCAGAAATAAATGGTAAAAGAGTAGTTCTTGCATGAATGTGGCTGGGATTTTCTCTTTTCTTTTCCTTTCTTTTCTTTTCCCTCTCCTAGCCTCTCCCTCTCCTCTCCTCTCCCCTCGTTCTCCTCTCCTTTTCATTTCCCTTTCCTCTCCTCTCCTTCCCTCATGGACCAAATGTAGAAGAAAATCTTACAGAATAAAACCACCACTACTGATATGACAAAAAGAGTAGCTGTTTTCCACAAACATTTCATTATCTGCTTAAGTTATTGATTATAATGATTTTGCACAACTGTGTGCTAGCTAGCTGATGCAAATTATGCCACTCACTGAAATCATCATTTTTTTAATTTGTCTAGTGTACAGACTGCACCAGAGAGATGATGCAGTGGTCAGTTCGGAGCCCAGTGACACTGTGGAGTCTCCATCCTTGAAGGCCTTTGCAATTCAGCTGCAACCTAACTTGCTTTCAAAGTTAACCTCTCTTTGGGTAGGAGGTGGGACAAGAGGACCTCCAGAGGTCTCATCCAACATACATTTTCCAGTGGGTTTACTCTGTGAAACTGGTGCTGCGATGTGTACCTTGGATCTGGATTCAGTTCCTCCCAAGCAATGTAGAATCCCTTGCACAGCATTTCATATTAATGGAAGCAGAACTTGCAGTGCACTTATACTTGTGTCAGGAAAAAAAGCAACCAACTTACTGAAAAGTAAGTTTGAAACAGAACTTCTCAGTTTCCTAATCACCTTTCCCTTTTACCTATTTGCTTCAATAAAACCTGAAGAAAAAAAAATGACCTTTACTGCTCTTTTTCATTTGCTTTCAATTAGAAAATGAAATCCTTCCAGCATGTAGAATTTGCCAATATTTAAAAGGATTCTAGACATAGTCCTTTAACTGAAGAAAAAATATTACAGTTTTTAAACTAGTCTGGACAAAAATTCCTTTTCTAGCACCCCGTATTATTTTAGAAATCCTTAAGACCAGAAGGAAGATGTCCCTCGGAACAATTGCACATATTAAAAGATGAGAGGAATGTGCATATTTTGTTGTATGTCCTACCAGCTGTCTCAGGCTGAAAGTTAAGAATGCTATTTGCCTCTGAAAATAAACATTTTTAAATGTACTTGAAATTATCACATTTTTTCTTTTCAAGGTTCAAGATTTTCAGATTCCTTTAGATGATTTTAAAGAATCAGAAAACACAAGAGTGCAAAGAAAACCAAAGATGCAATGATGTACCAATAGCAATATTCCTTGGAAAAGAAGAAAATGCTTCTTCAAATAGAAAAAAAGAAATGTTAGGAAGAAGGGCAGAAAACAAGCCCAGTTCTTTGTCATTCTCTGCTTGACATCACTCACATTTTCTCCAGTGAGAGACTTGAATCCTCAAGTATGCAATTACTACTGCCATTTGTACTCTTCTAGTGCCTGGAGGTCTCAGTCAGGGACTGGGCCCTATTGTGTGTGTACTGTATAAACACATTGAGGAGCTCACTATAAAACTCTTCTAAAGCAATAACTAAGCACAATATGAGAAACAACCGAAGAGCGGAGGAGAGGTGGTAGATGGTCAGAGGGAGGTGATTAGGATCACAGCTGAAGCATCAGTTAGTGCAGCCATAGACTAATCATTGCTGAAGGGCTTTTTGGCACTTAATCTATACAGCCATCGTTGGTTTACATATCCACCAGCAGCTGCAGTAAGTGAACAACTTTAGTATGTTTGTCTTCACTTTCCCACCCTGTAACAAGAAAGCATTAGCCTCATTTAACAGTGTTCACATACTTAGCTTGGTTGGGGTACTCCACTCTTTGTAGGAGTACCTCCTCTTCCCTTTGTCCCTGACCCAGGAGCTCCCAGCCCACTTGCCAAGGGGAAAGCCTCTGCGTGATCCCACATACTTAATTGTTTGAATCCCAGATCTCCCCATCCCACCAGCACCTTCCTGCAGACCTTATTAGGATCTCCTGGGCACTGCAAACCAGCATCTCCTCAAGGTTTCCAATGATTTCCAGTGCTTACCATGTTAAAACACAACTGTATGAAAATCTTGTTTGTGTATGCTAGATATGAACTCATTTGCTGAAATACTCTTCAGTTTAATTCTGCTTGCCTCCTTTCAATTTTAATAACTGATTATCTTCCTAAATATGCAATGCAGATTAATTGACTTTATGGTTTAACTACAAAAGCCAGAGGCGTGATCAATACTCTTTATCCAATTTATTGGGCCTGCATGACATTTAGGTAATTAGAAAGCAAAATATAAGGATCAAAAGAGCAGAATAATATATTACTAAGAGCAAAAAGGGACTGTGTTTTCTTTCTCAAGTGAAATGGTATTAAAATAGCTTTCAAAAGTTAAAAATAGAAATTCTGGCAGGCACATATTGCCCTCTGTGCACTGTTGAGTCCCTGTGCTTTCAAGGCCATTTAAAAGGTTTAATGTCATAATTCAAGGCTCTCATTCCACCCTGAAGAGGAAAATGAGCACACACACACACACACACACACACACACACACAAAAAGGAACTCTTCACACTAATACATAGGACAAAGGATTCTTGCTCTTGCAGTATGCAGCCGGACTGAAAATGAAGTCTCAATGTGCACATGTGGGGATTTTTGCCTTTCTCTCAATCTCCTAACTGTTCACTTAAAACCAGTATAACACCTGTTTCACACGAGTATACTGAAAACCACCTTCTGCCATTGATTCCTAATGTGCTCCTTTTTCATTATCCACACCAACAGTGACCACAAACAAGTGTGAAATCGACAGCTATTGCTGCTGCAGGTGAGTTGATGATTTGTTGCGTTGCTCTGACAGCTCCTTGTGCGACGCAGCCACCCGTGCCTAATGCTGAAATGTAAAGTACCACTAAGTGACAAAAAACCTGTGCCCCTTAACTGGACCTCTCTGTTTTTAACATCTTGGCTTCCCGTGCCCCTTTCCCACATATCCCACTGTACAGAGGGTTATTTTGTGCAAAAAATAGAGTATGACAGTCTGATTATATAAAACCCTGACACCAGCCTTGTCACTGCCGTGTAGCAATTCAGAGCCTTTTAATTAGGGTTAGAGCAAGTGTGGTGTGCTCCTGCTCTCCAGGAAGACCAGCCATTGCACCCAGTTTTTCATGTTCAGTACTTGCACCTGGCACACCAACCCTTGGAGAACAGCTCTGGAAAGCTGTTATTGCTGCATGTGGTTATGTGAGTTTCTACTCAGTTTTTGCCTGTTAACACACATAATAGTGAGCACTGCGCTGTGTTTTATGTTTTGGAAGTCTACCAAAGCTTTCTGCTTTATTTTGGCCAGAGAGCTGGAGGCCAAGACACAAATGTTGCTCTGTTCCATGTTGGCTCTATTTCTAGCTGTGATGTTTGTATAAGGAAATAAAGTGAAAATAATAAGTATTTCACTGGAGAGACATAGAATGATATTTTGGTTTCACTTTCTGCACTCTATTCAACAAATTGGGAGTTCTGTTTGGACTTGCTCATAGCAGGAGGAGTAAATAACTCCTCTGCTTGTTGCTTCAGCTTATGTTTGCCAGAGAGGAAATATCCCTAACACCCAATGTTTGTGTGTGCCAGCCCTCACATTGGCCCTAAGCATCTTGGCAGATACTACCAGCTGTGATATGTCTGTAATATTTCTGTAAACACAGAACCTTCAAAAGTCTCCAAGTATTCAGCTTTATTTGCATTTGTTTCCTCCACAGAGGTGGAATAATCTGGGTTTGCCTGTTTCACCTCACTGCACTTTGCGCTCAAAATACTAGTCAAGGGTGATATTTAGAGTAACTCCCCCCTCACAATCACACAAACACACACATTTGCATTTATTCAGCAAGGTACTGTGCCAGGTTCTCAGCCAGGCTACTAAAGTAGGTAAACCAGCAGAGCAAACATAAGTGCAACCCTAGGTTCACTTGATAATTGGATACCTTTCTAATTGCTCCGTGTCTGATAGCTAGAATACCTAAGAGGCTCTTCAGCCTTTAAAGCTGGAGGTTTAAGATATCTGCTAAGACTATCCAGAGACTATGCAACCTGAAAGACTTTCTTTGTGCTCTATACGAATATCTGTGGAGTTTGAATTTTGGTTGTAAATGTGGCTATTCCTGACCATTTTCTGGAGAAGGTTAATCAACCCTCTGGGGTGCTGAATGATGATTTGCTCTCTGCCACAATCATTTGGGCAGACTCAAATGACTGTGCAAATTGTTAGTAATGAATCTGAGAGTTGGAAAGTTGAAAAGCTTTAGCTGCTTTGTTTTTAGCTTGTTGAACCCATGGGTGCCTTCTGTCTCCACCTGAGTAGGGCCTTTGGTTTATGGATAGGTTCATGGTAAGCAGACCAGGCACTGCTTGCACAGACTCAATGCAAAGGGTGAGACTGTGGCTATGCTGCAAATTCTTTCATGAAGAAAACATATGAAGAATCCTTGTGACAGACTGAAGCCTGGTATGAGCTTTAGGGGTGCAAATCCCTGTATCATATAAAGCCTCTAACATTTTCAGCTGTTTTGAAACATTCTGGTTGCTCCAGTGTTTTCTTACTTCTGTTACATTGATCAGTGACTAAATGTAATTGTGTAACTACTGTCCATTTCTGTCAGGTTACTCTTTCATGTCTCTATTTTCATCTGGTACTGTTCTGGGAGTAAAATGCTATCAACTAGCTTAGAAGAAAAAAATCCCCAAGATCTGTAGATGAATGACAGGTGAATTGACTTTCAAATTCCTGACTTAGAAGTGTAAATTATTTTAAGTTAATTTAAATTTTTTACATTAGTGAGTCAAAATACATTTTTTCTCTTTTTCTTTCTGGAATCAACCAGTTGCCTGCATCATGTTTCTTGTCATTTTTTTTCCTTGTGTCTGCTGTTTACAAAGCTGCAAAGTTGAGGTCTGGCTGTGTTACAAATACATTGGGCATTTCAGAGAGCAAAATAAAAATGACCTGATGAGCATGTTTAGTGAAGCTTAGAAGTTCTAGTAACACCTGCTGTAGTTAGCATCCAGAAGCAAAACACTACTCATGCTAAAATCAGACTGTACTCTAATTTTGCCTTTTTAAAAACAACTGTCCAAATGTGATGCAAACTCCCTACACTACAAAGCAGTTCAGAACTCTCCTTCTTTCAAGTTAAAGATACTGTCATTTTTTTCCTGACCAGAAAACAAGTGCCATATCAAGCTGATGGCAATAGACACTAAAGCATCGTTTTGGCTGTCCTTGACATTAGTGGGTTTCCCATAGCAGAAAGTGATAGGCTGTGTCAACGTAAGAAGCCTAACCAGTCTTGGCAAGCTCAGCTTGTTATTGATTTAACTCTATTGCTAGTCAATGAAGGTAAACTTGTTTGTGAAACACCGCAATGTTATACTCCAAGAGCACTGGTGGACTGTAATTCAGGTGCTTATCTTCTGAGAAAATCAGAACTTTAAAATAATCAAGTCTTCTCCTTTGTGAAAGAAAAACACATTTGACTACTTAGCCACTGGAACGAGGCATTCACCTCCTCAGCTTGACAGTAACAGAAATTGGTTTTCTAATACACGAAGAAAAATCAGCTAATTTCATTTTAAACATTAATACAATTTGTTCCTGTTCTCTCTGGATTTTGCAGTAGATTCTCTAAGGTTGTCAGTGAAACAAAACTTTCAGGCATGTCATAACAAGACTTTTTTTGTTATCTACGAGGTAGCACACTCTTAGTCATCTCTTTCATTCAGGTATTTTATCAAGATTGAATATTTATAAGCTATTGTATAGCTCAGCAGAAAGAAGAAGGAAAAAAGTACCAGTCACCTGATCTCAATTTAGCCTTAGTTACATATCCATCCTTTATAACACTTATTCCCTAAGAGAGGCTGCTGCTTAACATGTACCACACACTTGGGATGAAACATCACTGGCATTCATAAAAATCTGTACTGGCATTTCACAGTCTGCAATGTCCTTTTCACATAGCAGTCATACAGGAACTTTTACAGCACGTAGACGTTTTGGACGATCGTGTTGGTAATGGTACTGAGAAAGGAAGTGCATTAGACTATGCTGTGGTCTGCTAACGATCTGTCTGCCAGTTTTTAAACTTTGTTTCCAGTGTGTCTTGTAAATGCATTCTGGTACAAGTTGGTATTAAAATGCTAGATTCTAATTTCAAATTTAGAAATGCTGAACAAGAGAAATGTATTGTTCAATCAAAGTACTTCCAGTGGCACATTGAGGTTTAAACTTGACCTGCTTGTACCTATTATAATTTTATCCCTTTATTTGCTGTATATCACTTTTTGGAAAGGAAAAAAAAACCCCAACCAAACCCCACATCAAAACCCAAACAGAAACCAACCCAAATTTTAACTTGAGATGACAAGACTAACATCCTGTTTTCTCTGTTCTCTTAAATTTATGAAAATCCTAAAAGGAAACTTTGGATTTCCGAACCCACGCCAAACAGGACTGTCACCTGATTTTGTAATGGTAGGTTTGCTTTGACTGTAATTTTCAGGCATTCAAAATCTCTGTGTTTCACAGAATGTGCGTGATCCTTGACAAGCAAAGAAGAAATGCAGTGTTCAAGCTTTGTGGCAGCTTTTTTTAATAAGAAAATTTTGTTGTTCTTTTGGTTTTCCTTAAAAAGCACAGCTGGAAAACCCCATCATTTTATAGCCCAAGCTCTCTGTTTATGGAACTTCCATATAAACTCTGTAGGAGTATCCTAAATGGTCTTTGTCTTTCTGACTCAAATGTGTTATGGAAGATCCAAAAGAATTGATGACATGCCAACAATTTCCCCAGCTCCTTGTCCCCAGTCTGCATTCTCCTGTCTTTTTTGCAGAATCCTCTCTTTTCAGTTACAAATAATTAGCAAGTCAGCATCCACAGATGGTGCCTGCTGAACAATTTACTTTGCATATGTGATTCTTACACTCTAAGTTTCTACGCTTTCTATAATCTTTTCTTAGACCTTCTTCCTGATTTCCTTTCTGTGTTATCATTTTATTTCCTTCTAATTAGAAAAAAATTAATTTCTTCTAGGTAGGAGAGATACTCAGTAGGTCAGGTCTTGAAGCCAAGTATTGTGCTGAGCTGCAAAATCATAGTATAAGGGTAGTGTAAAGGTGGAGAGCACACAGAGCACAGAAAAATGTCTGACCTTTTAAAGGAAAAGTGTTAGTTCAGCTCTTGTGCTGGGCGAAGTCATTGGAGGCTCCTGACCACAGAACTCTGGCTGTGAAATGATTCTGTGATTTCAGGGGTTACTAAGTAATGGGAAGCAATGAGCATGTCAAAGTCTTTGAAGCCAATTTGCCCATTCAGCACTCTCGTCTTGTGTTTTTCGTAGCACAGGAGGCATGGACCCTACTCTAACTCTATTTCTCCAGATGTTTTCTGATGGTGTGTCTGTTTGCAGATAAACTATCAGTTTCTTTTTTACATAATATTGTGCAGGATGAAGAATTTTTCCCTACTATGAAATGATTTAAATGAATTTTGTCATCTCTGCCTTCACTTAAAATACCAATTTCCGTAATTTACTCATCACAAAAAAAAAAAAAAAAAGGCAACTAAGGACTAATGTTGATTGTACTGTGAGATTCTCAGCAGATAATTATATTTAAATATGTGGGCTTAAGAATAAATAATTGTAGCAAATTAAGGCAACCTAATAAAGTTGTTTCTAGATAGAAATAATTTCTTAAGGGAAGTACTGTGGCAGTTTTTTCTTTGTTTCTGTAGTTTGCCTGAGAAGTTATTTTAAATTGTGACACTAAGTTAAAGTAAATGATAGAAAATGGGTGTGAAATTAGGACTGAGTTTACTTTTTGGAATTCGAGTGCAGTCTTCAACACACTTACTTTAAACAAGTCCAAAAGAAGAATCAGGACTTTTGTCTTCACATCAAAGCAACTTCTGAACCTCATTTTTGACTTTGCAAAGGAGGTTTTGATACACCATGTGGGATTACAAATAGCAAAGATGAATAGGTGTGCATTTAAGTCACTCTAATTGCTATCTCTGAACAGACACGTATTCTAGAGCTGTAGTGGTTTGGACAGAGGCCATGTTAAACTCCTCTCAGATTAGCTCATAGAAGAATATAAATCACAAGTCAGATTTTGTGGAGTGATTAGGGCCATGCAGGTCAGGCTGTATGTAAAATACGTTCAGTGCCCACCTTGAGAGAGCAATTCTGGTGTTCTTCAGAGTTCTGTGAGAGTTCAACTGCATCTGAAAATGGTGCTGAATATATATAATGAAGAACAAAAGACATAGGCTCTCATTCTTGTACTAAACATGGCAGCAAGTGCTAGGAAAAGTTTTGTCTTGTTTTAGCTGTCAGCAAAAATGGGTTCCTGATTGATCCTTCTCCAGAGGAAGAAGAGAGAAAAGAATCGTTCAAGAAATAGAGTAAACTTTCCATGTACAGTTAATTTTTTTTTTTTGTATTATTGTTTATTTGTCCTTCATGTGTACCTAAGGATGCTCTAACCCAAACCTAAGAATATCATCGGAAAGCTGTTTGGATTTGAAAAGTGAGTGCAATGTGTTAGATATTGACTTAAACCATGGAAGTTCACAAATTTTAAGTTGTTCAGACTAATTAACTTTTCACAGTATCTCTGCTTCAGTTTAGGTTTTAGCTGTGAAGAGTTTGGTAAACCAAATAAAACATTTGTGATACTAATAAACCAGTGAAGCTGAAAAGAAGAAAGCACCCAGAAGGCAATGGAAGAAAGTGCGAGGTAGACTGACAAATCTTTTCATCATACAATGAACTTGCAAATATAACACTTTGTGGCTACTTTGGAAGAAAGAATTAAAAAAATCACCAACAACTCTTAAAAGCAAAACAAGAATTACAGAATTCATGCAATTATGCCCAGAGTTAGGTGAAATCAAAGGCTTAGGCAATCTAGGCTAACTAACACCAAAGAGTCATGAGTTGAATGTCAGTCAGTCATTATGCATTAGTTCCAGTACATCTGCTCCAAAAGATTCATCCATCCAGACACTCTTCAAAAACTGAGTGAAGATTTTAAGTTTTTCTTTCTGCAAAGAGAAAGGAAAGTTGTGGGTTAGGCTTAGGGTTAGGCTGAGGAGTCAGGGTTAGGCGTACGGTTAGGGTGAGGGTTAGGCTTCGGGTTAGGGT
>JBCJKH010014960.1:0-15606 GCA_039877255.1 Loriculus beryllinus | reverse complement strand
AGACAGGACACCTGACCCAAACTAGCCAAAGGGTATTCCATACCACAGCACGTCATGCCCCGTATAGAAACTGGGGGAATTACCTGGAAGGGAACGATCAGTGGTTGGATCAGGCTGGGTATTGGTCAGCAGGTGCTGAGCAATTGTACTGAGCATCACTGTCGTCTGCTTGTGTTTTTTTGTTTTGGCTGTGTTCCCTCCCACTTTTAGAATCATAGAATAGTTAGGGTTGGAAAAGGACCTTAAAACCATCCAGTTCCAACTCCCCTGCCATGGGCAGGAACACCTCACACTAAACCATGCCACCAGAGCTTCATCCAACCCGGCCTTGAACACTGCCAGGGATTGAGCATTCACAGCCTCCCTGGGCAACCCATTCCAGTGCCTCACCACCCTCACAGTAAAGAACTTCTTCCTTATATCCAATTTAAACTTCTCCTGTTTAAGTTTTAACCCATTACCCCTTGTCCTACCACTACAGTCCCTTATGAAGAGTCCCTCCCCAGCATCCCTATAGGCCCTTTTCAGATACTGGAAGGCTGCTATGAGGTCTCCACGCAGCCTTCTCTTCTCTTTAAGTTTTCACTTTCTCCTTGTTACTTCCCTTTTCATTATTAGTATTATGTTGTACTTTAACTATTAAACTGTTCTTATTCAACCCACAGGCTTTACTTCTTTTCCCAGTTCTCTTCCCCATCCCACAGTAGGGAGGGGAAAGAGTGAACCACCAGCTGCTTAGGCTGGGGTTAAACCATGACAGGCAAATACTAACCTTGATTGCTCTTGGAGATGCTGTTTTCTGTTCAGGGACAAAGACAGTGCATGCTATACTGTGCTATGCATAAGAAAGTCTCCATCCAATAGGTATTTACTTGTGTTGATAGATACTGAACAAATCAACTGCTTTTCCTTAGAACTCTGAAAAGCCTCCTTTTCCTTAGAACACTGAAAAGCATCTTTTATTTGCTTATTTTATTTTTTCTGTCTCGCTGCTTTGTTTAAAAAAAATCACCTAAAACAAACACAAAAAACCCCAACAGGAACATCCAGCTTATTTACAAATAGGATTCATTACTTCCCTTGCAGAGGTTTAATGATATGATTGTCTGTGTCTTACACAGGAGAGAGGTCCTCAATATTTTCTATTTCCAAATTATGGATTGCTGACTTCACTATCCCTGTCAGTGCTCCCGGGGATTCATTCCACATTAGTCAGTGTAAAGGAAAGACCAAACTCATCCTAAAACAGACATGATCAAGTGAGAAAGTTTATCCAGACCTTAGGCTTCATTGATGTCCCCAGACTGATGTTCTCTGTATTCCTACAGGAGATCATTTATTTCTTAGACCTTTGTGAAGAGCCAGTGCAGTTCCTTGCTTTAAAAGTGCAAAATACCTGGGCTGGATACTTTGCCAGAACTGGAAAGTTCTACTGGTTAAAGCTAAATCACAACTCCCTTCACCTAACAGGCCTCAGGAAATGCTGAGCAGTTTGGTACCCTGGGATATTTCAGCTCAAGTGCCTCACATCTGTGAAAGAACATCTGTGAAAGGCCGGTGTTCCTTAAGGCATAATCTTCCCCTAGGCTAGTAATATACCACTGAGTTCCCAAACCTGGCTTTGATATGTTGGAATAATGTACAAGGTCATTTTTCATTAAAGAAAGAATATTTTTTCCAATCAAGTCTGGCTCTCCCATTTAACAAAGTATAATGCAACTGTCCCATGGAAGCTCAAAGCCAAAACAAAACAAAGTTAACCAGGGCACAGAAAGCCAGATAAAAATTTCGAAAGCAAAGAAGAGAAAAAATAGAAAAGACTTCTCAGCAGCCTGAGCTCTGCCACAATTAGCAGGAAGCACATTTTTGAGATGGCTTCTCATCACTGGGCAAGGTAATCTTTATCAAGCACATGAGTATTTCACAGTTGAACAGACACAGGCAGCCTGCAACAGACAGAACTGTCCCTGTCACAGTAAGTAAATTCAGTCAGAAAGCATTAGCAAATCAAGAAAAGCACACAAGAATGTGATGGGCATAAGTCTTATTTGGTGACTTACTGTCAAAAGTCCCTCACTGCTTTTCTTCTTTTTCTCCCTCTTGTACTGGCTGTGTGCCTTGAATCAAATCCCCAATCACACTTAGCTGCATGTACACTCATACACCTAACAAGCTGTTCAACTGCTTTCTAATTCTGAGGACAACAGGTGCTCTACGGTTTATGTCCACATGGCTAAAAACTCTAACCCCACAGAAGTGCATGGCTGCATCCATACCATCTCACAGAAATGGTCCTTGGTCCACCCTAACCTCTGACCTATGCCTAGACACTGTTTAGGATAAGGTTACTTGGCATGGGCCAAACCCATGACCGTGCTACTAATTTAACCGTATGAATGACTACATAGTAATGTACAGGTATGAGCCTTCACTTTGTCACTTTATTAATACTGATGTAGCATTCCACATCCTCACTGTGCTGCGCCAGACCAGTATTCTGCTGCTCTGAAGTGCAGATAGCAACGATCTGTTTAGCTGAATTTACCAACCTGGAAGAAAAATGGCTTAAACCTTTTCTATGCTGCTCAAAATCGAGGGTCTTGCAAGACCAGATCAGGCCCAGGCCCAGGCCAGTCCATGATGTTGCTGAGTACAACTGATTTGAGGTGACCTCAGGGTATCAACAGAACAATATTCCACTCTGGATTAAAAATAAAGAATAATTAAGGCATCTGAGCAATCTGGAGGCTTTTAAACACATGAGATTATGACAGTTCTTTGATTCCTGCTTTCATCTTGTATTTTTTGAAGACTGAGATTCCAATTTCTTACTAGACTTATTTTAGTTCAAAGAAGAGAAAAGTAGTTGATGAAACATCCTCCTTTATTTCTCTTCCCTGAACTAAAAAAATCCACATTTCTTATAGAAGAGTCAAACGGATTCATTACACTCTTCAAACAAAATTCAGAATAAACAGCACTGTCATTTCTGTGTCCTTTGTTCTTGGCAGTCCAGAAAGGGTGAAATAAAAATACCAAAGATTTATGCTAATACCAGTCTATACCTACCACCACAAACCAATCTCTTGGGCTACACTGTACTATAATGTCAACATCAAGATCAAGTGGGCAGAGGCTGGAAGTTGCTTTCACAGATCAGGCTGTTCAGAATGGGCATGTCAATGATTTTCAGATTTTGGTTAGCCTATGCTTTCAAGCAAGACAGCTCACTACTTGTGTTACAGGAAAATGTGAATGACAATTCATCCAAAGATGACTGACCCTTGCACAGCCTTCATGTAGGCAGACATGTTCTAACAGCTTTTTGGATTGCAGAGATGGCCAGCTTTCTGGATTGAAGAACACTTGCCCTCAGTGTCTCAACAGTGGAGTGGTGCAAGAAGGAGTTATACAACCCAAGTCTAGGCAAACCATAGCCACTGAAAAAAGAAGTTGATACTGAGAAGACAGCGAAAGAATCCTTTTACATCTGGGATAAGGAAGCTGGGGCTAAGAATGACCACACCATAGAATCACAGAATGAAACCAGCTGGAAGGGAGGTATAGAGGTCATCTTGATCAACATCCCTCTCAGGACCAGGCTAAACTACAGTATGTTTCTCAAAGCCTCGTCCAGTTGAATTCTGAATATACCCGGGTGTTCATGTACATTGGTAGACAAAGCAAAGGGCAGTAGGGTAAAAGATAACATTCAGAGACACTGCTTTGCAATGCAGCTGATTGCCCCAAGCAACAAAGCTCTCTGGCTTAACAGACTTCTTGAAAAGAACTGAAATATTACTAGATTTGTTCTGCCTTATATGATCATGCCTTGAACACGAAGAAGTAGAAAGATTGCAAATGCTCTCTAAAAGGGCTGTAAAGAGAAAGCATTCCCTGGGCTTGTACAAAAATATTTTTAGGGGTTGCTAAATCCAGTAACCTCACATAAGCAAGGCTGCTGTAGCTCCATGTCCCCAGGTCCAACCAATAGCAAGGTTGAGTGGGTATTCCCAATAGGCACACACACAGACACATGCAGGCACTGCACATGTACAGCCAGCTACAAAGATCAACACAGACAGAAACACTCACCAGTCATGCAAACAGAAACAGCACCACCAACGGTCTCATCCTGCTCCCCTTTCTGACTGGTCAGGGTGAAGGTCTGTTAGTGGGAAATACATATGCATTTATATATAATATGGATCCCTGCAATAACTGTTCTTAAACATTTGGTCTCCAGTAGCTGACCTCTGGATCTGTGGTCTTCCCATTTGCTGGAACCTGTACATTTGAGCACCTGAAGCTTGCAGCCCCGCTCCTGTTCCTAGTTTCAGACACCGTCACTCACTGATACATCAATTCACACACAGGCACACTATGGATCCTTTACCAACTGGCTTTAGGCATGCAGCCTACCCAGTAGGTGGCCCTGGATTCTTCTTCTCCTAGGTTGCTGGCACTTGGACATGAAAGCCTCCAAGGCTCGCAGGCAGTTGCTGTAGTGCTGCTCCGCTCCACAGAACCCCACTTACGCATGCAAACACATGCTCAAGCACACGCACTATAGACCCTTCCAGTAACTGGTCTTGGACACTCAGCCTACCCAGGATCTGGCCCTTGGATTGCCTTTTCTCCATTAGCACAGAGACACACAATATGCAGACAAGACTCTCTCGGAACCCCAGAACTTCAGGTACCCCTGGACTTCCTGATCCCTTTAGTAGATAACTCCTCCAGCTGTCTTGCTTACAGACACACACACAAACAAACAGGTCTCTCTAGTCCCCCCTGGCTTCCCAACCCATTTACTCTACTGAACAGCTAGTCTGACTTGATATTTGCTAGAGATAACAGACTCGCTCATATAAGCTTGCTCACCACAGATGCACTGATCCTATGACCTGCAGTCCAACTTGAGCTCTTGGCACTTGATTTTCATCCATTCCAGCCTCTCCGGATGCTGTCATTTAAACACTATATAGACATATACACACAAAATAAAGTCCCCTCACCTAGGTAACTGGTCAAATATTGAATTTAAGAAGATAGGACAGACTGCGGTGATCAGGCACAGGTCAAAGCCTGGCAGGCATACTGACCAGCAGCCTGTTTACACATGACCAGGCCCTTATTTCTCTTTTTTCTCACACTCAATCCTCCCCCAAACCGCTTTGATCCCTCCCTTTCACCACCTACACCTCCTTCTCTAAAGGGGAGGGAAGCTTGGCAGAAGCCCCATATGATCTTCCCTACATCAGGTAAATCCCATGCCCCTGCTGGCAGTAATCCCCCTCATTCTGCAAGGTGTTCTGGAGAGCATTTCCACTGACTTATCTTAATGGGTTCCATTCCCACACTATGGGCAGATCACACTCCTGTGACAGCCCTGGGAGAAGCTAGGTCAGGATGCTTATTTCTCTACAAGGTTACTCAGGTTCCCATGCCTTTCACTGTTCCTCTGTGCTCCTTTGAGTGTGGGGAGAGGAGTCTTTTATCAAACAGATGAACAAACATATTTATATATATGGGGGCTATCACTTGGAGACAGAATACAGTGAAACCTTTGGGAAGCCTTGAATACACTAGAACTGCCAAAACTAAACAGCTGTTGTGATGAAGTAAGTGGCGAGTGACATATGCAACTGTAACAAGTATTTTATTTTCAAAGAATTGGTTGATGAAACAAGTAAAAAACCAAACAAAAATAGATCAAAAATCTCACTTGTTCATGTCTACTCAAAGATTGCTGATATTTACTAAAAGTCAGCTATGACTTAACATGAAACACAAGCTATAGAGTTACAAAATAAGCCTCCTAATAGAAGAGGATATGTACAAAACCATCCTATATAAGACAAATGAGTCTGATTTTTTTTTCTTGGATAAATCTATACTGTGAAAGATATTCCTGCAATGAATATTCTTGTATTACTTCTCATAAGCACTCATAACCAATTAATAAAACAAAGTTATTTGGGGCCACTGGGCTACGTATTTAGTGAGTTCCATGAAATACAGTATTTTTTAACCACTCGCTATGTCAGATCAAAATGTTGACATTGTCAGAACATCAAAGTTGTCATCCACATGGAGGAATTCTCACACTGCAATCAGAAGTTACGTGCCATCTGTGAAAGACAGAAATGACAGCCAAATGGGCTAGGATATGGAAATACGCAGCTATTTGCCAGGTGGCACAGCTTTTAAGCTTTATGAATGACTGTATTTTTCTCTTTACCTCTTCTACTTTTTTGTTAAAGCTTTAGGGAAACAGCTAAAATTAGCTTGATGCACTAATTCCTCTGCTGATGTCAAGCCCGCAGCTTGTGAACAGCTTCAACACAGGGTTATGGTACATGGTGCTAGGCGATGTCCTAGCACAGGGTCTATAGTGTAATCTGTTCTGGAAGAAAACTAATCAAGTAGAGCAATTGAGACTGACCGATGAAATAACCCAGGTACTCTTCCTCTTTCAAACAAACTGCACATCTAGCCCAGTCCCATGCACCTTCTGAATGTCTACAACAGGAGATTCCTCTGTCCTGGGCTTTCCAAGCATGTGGAAAAGATTTTGACATGCAGGGAAGTGTCAGGAAAGAATTGGGAAAATATAACAAAAAATCTTTGCTAGGATTTTAATATTTCACGTGAATCAGAAGCAACTGAAGTAAAAAGAGAATTTTACCTTTTCTTTTCCCCCTGAAGTAAAAGAACATCCATTAAAATGTTTCTTTGTATATAACAAAACAAAAGGCAATAGTATTTCTCACGCTGAAGATTACCTTCGAGGATATGCAATGATATGGTTTTCCTCCACTTCAAAGTCAAGCCAATTTGAGCAATCAATACACTATTTTCAAGAACCCAAGACAACAACCAGTTCATAGAAAAAAAACAGGGAAACCAATGAAATAAGAACGCCTGATCTCACAATGTTTTCCTTGTGTATTCCCTTTTGCCAAGGAGACCCTTTTAATGCAAGAAGTTTCTCCCTAAGCAGAAGAATTATCCTCTATCTTGAACTTGTGGAAGACATTTGGAAAGGCTGCCCAGCCACCCTGCAGGCTGAAGAGGTTCTTGCGGAATAAATGCAGTCTCTCACATGCAGAACACATCATTCCTCTGGAACGTAATTAATGAGTTCAGCAAAATGAACTCTGCTTGTGTTTACAGCTGTAAACATTTATAACTCAGTCAAAGCAAAACCAATATGCAGCTCTCTGCCCTAGTAAGAGCTATTTCATTATCAAGTCATCACTTGCTTTCAGCTACTTTGACTGTAGCCCATCAGGCATTCCCTTCAATGTCTTTTGATGGGCAAAAGGTGATTGGGCATTAAAGAAGTAAGAGGATGGAGAACAAAGATACTAGAGCACTGACTATCTCCAGTCCAGAGTCTGAGAGCCATCCGCATCCACAGTGCTTGTTGGGAAAGAAGGTGGCTGAAGGAGGCTTTCAGGTCGCAGCTGGATGGGCAGCGTTGCACATAGCAACTCATGTGGGGAGTGTATCAGATCAGGTGTCTCATGCCAATAGTTTGCTATCTGTGAACCAGATATATGTTAGTAGAGGCAAAAATGTTGCTGGTCAAGTGTGCTCCATGTTGATGTTATGCTTTCTTTGTTGTCCTTGTTAGCTGTTTTAAGCAGTGCAGTCTGTAATTCTCTTTGAAAGTACCTTATAAGCAAGGGAGTTTGGTATAGGTAGTAGTCATTTGTTATAGACAGCTCTGCTCATAGCAGCTGGAATGCATGGAAATGCTGGAATCATCTTAATGACGTGATGGGTCTGAGCTGGAAGTTGCTGGGGTCAGTGGAAAGGTGGCATTTCATGTCCACTGGATTAAAAACCAAGGTTGAATCCGTACCTTAGGTTAGACTTGGTAAAGGTTCTGTAATCTAACGTTTTCCTTGCCTGTTCTATGTGTTTCCAACATTTTTATTCTTCCTCCAGAGGCTGAAATGCAGGGTGCTGGGAGCCAGGGTAGGCACAGTCTGTTGTGATGTGTAGTAGTTGGTATTTTAGCATCATTTCACATTCAAAAAGGTGTTCTGGGCTCTATTCTATTTAGAAATGGCAAGGAATGTACTTAATGTATTCCTGCTTTGGAAGTGAGGGAAGTAAAATGGGGCATTCATCTGCCATAAACGGGATTACAGGCTAAAAGTATTTTGGGTTTCTTTATGTTGGTGTCCATGTGATTGTGAATGTATAGGCTGCCCTATAACTACTTGTTGTAGGCCAGCCTATATTCCCATAGCATGGTCGCCACTCTAGGAGACACTAAAGAGCAGGAACCCACCAGAGAAGGGTTGGCTTAATGCCATTCTGTCATTTTCATTCCCCTCCTGTTTACTTTGCATTCCTATCTTTGTCCCATGGGAATGAGTAACCCCTGCATGGCTGCTCGTGCAGGGGCCACTTGCTGCTCCAGAGGTGCTAGCTGCCATCTCCTCTCATATTGCCTGATGGATAGTATAACACCTTCATCCCAAAACTTATCTTCCCAACGTGCTTTTACTGCAGTATTCCACCTCTGTTTCAGACCTAAATGATGGCTTATTTGCTTGTGTGTGGTTTTCCCCTGACTCTAATAGTTGGTCTCATAAAGGATATTACTTTATGCCCATAAACCTTGGCTCTGTGGCCTGCACATGTGTTCCTTGGGGGCAACAAGCAAGAAAACAACCTCCTCAAGCCTGGAGTTTCCTTGTAGGAGGAAATCATAGCCGCTGAATTATAGATTTAATCAGTAAACTACTCCTCTGACCCCATTACACCCAATTTGAATATGCATTGGGCTTGAGAATGGAAGCAGAAGGATCCCCAGGATGCTGGTTCAAATGACCCTATCCTGCCTGCGTATCCAGAAGTCCCAGCAGGGAAGGACTTGAGAGCTTTGGCTGTATTTTAGTGGGACATGGGAGTCCTGTTCAGAGGCAGGAACTTCAGCCCGTGCCTGTGGGCATGCTTTGCTCATGGGAAGCTGTCTGTGGTTTGCTAAGCTCTTTAATTATGGGGAAGGAATACTTATGCAGGTTTTCCTAACTTTCATGGACTGCTTTGAGCTGCTCTAGCCTTGCCAGGTGAAAAAGCCTGAAGCTAGTTCTTAAACCAGCCGACACAATATGATGCAGCAAACCAAAACTAGTGGGTTTCACTCCATGCTAGGACAACCTTCTGGCTCATTCAAAGCAGTCAGACCTTATCGTACTGAAACTGGTAGTTTGGAACATGTTTAATCCATCCATAGTTTTTGGATGTGGCTTCATCAACTTTAGTTCATCAACTTTAGCCTTTAGCTTCCGACAAGAAATATTGATGTAAGGGATGGGTAAAATTTATGACTCATGGAGGTATTTGCTTCAGTCACGTGTAATTTCTAGTGCAAACGAGTAGTCAGCCTGCACTCAGCTGAGAAAGAACTGGCAGTGTACAAAGCAGAGCAGGTTCATTCAACTGGCCTTGCTTGTTCACTCTTTCTGCTATAAAAGCTAGTATATTATATATACTAGCTTACATATAGATAAATAAAAGCTTATATATATATGTAGCTTATATATATATATATATATATATATATATATGAGCTAGTAATATTGCATAAGATTAAAAGGCAGGAGGGTAAAAGGATAAAATTCAGCATTAGCTGTCAGTGCCCCCCTGTGTTCTTATGGGACAGTCTAGGCTCATACTTAGTTAATTCAAAACTTAATTAGACATTTATAAAAGCAAGTGTTCCTTATGTTCAGAAGCATAAAACCATGGTTACAAGCACTCTTCTTCAAGTCACCAGCCAGTCACGTCATGTACTTTGGGCTGCTACTCCTTAGTGGATGGCTTTCAGTATGGGTTTTCTAGCCATATCTTTGGATTATGTGGTTCTGATGACCTTACATCAGATGTGCTCCAGCTTCTCTGGGCTGTTGGAGTTCCCATCTCTGCTCTGAGATGCACTTTGCTCCTCTCCCTGAGCAATGCCACTGCTGCACAGGGGCGATCACAAGCCCCTGGGTCAGCCACCACCTTGCAGGATGTGCTATGAGTAACGCAGGATGCGTGCCTAAAAGCTAAGAAATCAGGGTTTGTTTTCCAGCAGTGTGTTTTCTGCCATTGCCCACTAATGTAGTGCCACATACAGGCACATGCTTCTGGAGGGATAATGCTGATTTTCAGCTGCTCAGGGTCTGGCCTGCAGGGTTTAAATACAGAAAACCTCTCATGAAGACAGGGGTGTTTGTCTGTGGGGAGCTAAGGAAAGGCTTGCTGCATCATCAGGCCGGGTGTAAAAGCCAGTGACTGGCAGGCAGTGATTGCTGGTTGCCGCAGTGCTGGGAAAGGGAGATCAGGTATGGAGCGGGAATAGCAGCCAGGATCAATACATCACGTGGCTTTGCCGGCAGCACCGGCCAAGGCAAGCCAATATTTAAGCCATGATGGACAAACAGCAGGGCCTGAGACAAAGGGAAGAGTGGGAACGCATGGCGAGGCGGTGAGTGGGAGACAGCAGCAGAGAGCAGCATGGAGCTGTGCTGGCAGGGCCAGCATCTGCAGTGGGCAATAGCAATAGTAGTAGGGTTTCTCAGCGCTGGGAGCTCTATGTGCACCAGCACGTTAGTGAGGATGGGCTTGGAGTGTGCAGGGGGGCATTTGTGGTCCACGAAGCCTGCCTTCATCGCCGTGCCGCAAACTTTCCGTCCCCCTTTTGCACCTCAGTGTGGTTTGTGGTAGAGCTGCCTCGTGCCTCTCTGATGTCTGCTTTCGTTTGGATGCGTCGCGCTGCTGAGCTACTTTGTTGGGTTTTAACCTAAGCGAAGGAAAAGCCTTCAGTCTCTGCTTAAAAAGGGTAACATTCCAGTTGCACTTCAGGGAGCAGGAATGATCTCTTTTGGCATCGCGCTGTTATCGCAAATGCGGGTGTGTGTGATTTATCCTAATTAAAAAAATATGACAGACATAAGCCAGAGAAACGTCTGTAAATGACACAATCTGCTCCTGTCTTTGTTTATCACTATCATAATGCATTGCTGGCCTCCTGAAATTATTAGCCTTTGTTGCTTGCTACCAGCCACAGGCTCTTGCTTGTGGAGCTCGAAGGTGTGTAGTAGGAAAGCAGAATGCAAGCATTTCAACGTGGGATCAGGGTTTCACTTAGTTACGCTCAATCCTTCCTTATTGCTTTCTTTTGATGTATTTTCTGTCTGTTTAGTGGGTGGAACATGATTCCTCAAGCCTCTAGCTGAAATCTGGAGTGGCGTTCAGAATGTTCTCTTTCTTGGGGTGAATTAAAGAGCTGGTTATCCTCTTCATAAGGCCACCAACTACCAAATTCACGCTGGTCATTTCTCCAAGTAAGTTTTGGATCAGACCCGACCTCTGAAGGGATGTGCACTGGTCGTTAAAGAAAGATGCTGCAATATTCTGTATCAAAAAGGTTAAATGCATGGGATTTGCTGTAAACACTCATTTTACCCCAGCTAACCTGTGAAGATTTCGTTTTGCCTCATTTATCTTCTCCCTTACCCTATGCTGAACCATCCTGAGCTCCGATGAAAGAATCATGTCTCCATTCATTTCCTATCTTGCTGAATTGCCTTTGCATTTCCTATCATCTGCACATAATCCTATTCTCTCCATTATTGTCTTAATACCAAGTACAGCACAAGATAATGGATAGGCACTGTAATAACAGTGTGGCCTGTAGGAGCCCCTCGAGGGAAATATCTTTGACGCTGGTAGAATATTAATGCATCCCAGGTCCCTGATCTTCCTCTTTCACTTCATCTCCTGTTTTCTAAACTACATAATGACTTTCATATACATGACAAAAGCATTAGAACAGAAAAAGGCTCATTGATGAGCAGCAGGGCTGTGTGATATTAAGAAGCACTGTTCTCAGTTCTTTGTACCATTTTTGACCACCATCAGAGACAGTGTGTGCAGGTAATTTCTGATTTGAATAGATAGAGGCATAAAGAAGCATTATTGTACCCTGTTAATCCAAATGCCCATCACAGGCTCGGCATGAAAATGAATTAAAATGTAATTCTTCAATAATGCATCTGTCTACGGGATGATTTTCAGCAGATTAAAAACAAACAACTTGATATCACTTAGAAAGGGTAGTGGATTGTTTCTGAGCAGCTTAATCAGCAGCAGATTATGAATGGAGCAGTAAATCAAAGCAGGCTATGTTAAACAATGTAGATTGTGTCGTAGCAGCAATTTACTGCGTGTAATTCTTTAATAAGAGGGAAAAAATTGATTTTTTGAGCATAAACATGGAATCCTGGGAGAATGTGGCTGCTCTGATTGCAAAAGGGGGTGTGAAAAACACTATTCTTGTCATGTCAGAGCAGTAGCCTTTCGTTCGGTTTACGAGAAGCAGAAGTTTGCTCCCTTTAGGGCTGCCTTTAAGCGTGCCTCCTTTCCTCAGTTTCCTTTCCTTTTGTGACAAACTCCATCTTTTGCTGTCACATTTTGCTAATGTATCCCTGCTGTGTCCCCCCCACAACCAGGCTGTACACCCCCAAACTTTGGGTGCTCGGCAGCAGCCCTGCCTGCTGCCAGCGGCTGTAGGAGCAGAGCAGCTACTGACCATCAATCACTGCAGATTGAGGAGAAAGGGAGGAATTACTTCAAATCACAGCAACTGAGCTAGGAGCAGGAGCTGAGCAACAGCCAGGTGCTGGCAGCGTGCTGGAGAGGAGAAAGGCTAAAGTCTGGGAGGATCAAGGGTGAGAGCTAATATATAGAAGTCCTAATGGAATGTGTTTCTGAGATTTAAAAAGTACTTGAGAATTACTTCTGTATGAAAATCAAAGATTAAGGAAATCCTCTCTGAATGCACAGGTGTTCAGTGCTTGAAGAGGATGTCTGCTTTCCCTTGTTTCCTGATAAGTAAATGCTAAGAAGAGCATCTTCCAACTTCCCTGCTCCATCCTGACCCACATTTGCAAGGGGCTCTGGGGAGCCTAAGGAAATGTCAGGGCAAGTGACTGAAGCCATACTAAAAAATCTGTCCCGAGAGGAAAAGAAGAGACAGTCTGTCTGTTCCTGGGCCTCCTTTTGTTTTATGTATACTCTTAATTTTGTTTTCAGATAAATCATTTGGTGGATTTTGCTGCTTTTAATGTTATTTCTTCTGTCTTGAACTCGTGTGGTGCTGTGAAATAGCCTGATAGTGAATTACGCTGCTTCTGCATTTAAAACTGTGCTCAGCAGGGTGGGAAAAAAAGATCCATGTGGATCTAAGGCATTGCACTGTACATCGGGAAGCTGAAACTGTCCCTTGAAACCTGGTAAAAACTATGCTAGCAAGTTCCGATGCTATCATTATAAATGCAATGCCTTTTCTTTCGCATGTGTTTACTTGCCAAGAGGAAAAATGACATCCTGTGTGACACTGGTAGTGTGGGATCCCAGTTTATGAGACTGTAAACAAGAGGAGGTGAGAAAGAACTGTTTGTTACTTTGAGAATTCGCTTCAGAATCGTTACTGTCTAAATTTAGGTCTGGAATGAAAATACTAAGTTGGGTTTTTTTGGCTTCCTCTTCAAGCCCAAGTCTGGCAATTGGCTTTTCTTACTCTTCTGTGGCTATCCTAAAATAAGGAAAGCAATTGATTTCCAATTGTAATCTACAAACCAGTAACATGTAGGAGGCTGCAGCCCTGGGGCAACCACTCTGCCCCGGCGCTGGGAACGTCCCTGTGAGCTTCGCAAACCCAAGTCCAGTTTAAGGGCGATGCTTTGCTTGTATTTATTACCTTTACCGTGTCTTCGTGGATGTTTTCAGAATGTTTTCAGGCTTGGTGTTAAGTGAAGCCAGGCCAAGGCAGGCAGGAAAGGAGGCAGGAGTTTATCCAGGGTGTGAGATGCATTTTGGAGCACGGGAGTGTGTCCTCCCAGAGACTTTGAGTTGGGAGATGATTGCGTTATGTATAAAGAAGAGTGCACGTGCTCTTCCAGGGAGTTGAATGAACAGATTTCAATTAAACCCCCTATTTTCAAATGTATTTCCTACCATGTGTATTAATTAGGTCCCTGCGATCTGTTCCGCCGTCAGGTTGTAAGGCTGAGGGTGGTGGGTTTTTAACTGCTCACAGTTACTGTCTTCTGCTTGTGAGGCCTTTTGTCAGTGGAAAACATTCCATATGTGCCTTTCAGATCCCCTCCATTCACTTGGCTCCTGTTTGTTGTTTCTGACTTCCTGAGTGCTGCTCATTATTGCTGAGGTTTTTTCCTCTTATTTATAATCACCTTCAGGATTTGGGCCAGGGGAAGAACACTGTGGCTGTAGGAGTGAAATACAGCTTTGATGTCTTTGCTGCACTGTGTTCTTCTGTCATACAGCAAAGTTCTTTCACATTGAATTCTAACAGTAAAGGTCAGTTTTATCATTCAAATACAGATTGCTGGAATAAGATGGACTCTGCTTATGGCCCTTTTGTCATTTTTCTTGGGTTTTTATATGTATTTAAAGATTCTGAATTGCACAGCGGAGCTTCAAACTGAGATTTAAATATCAAATATCATACCTTGTTCTACAGCTTGTTATGCCTCTTAAAAGTACATTGCTAGCAAGAAAACTAAAGAATGCTCCTCATTTCTCTATTCTGTATACCTGCATTTATCCTCTTGAACAAAAATGCCTTCCCTTAGACTATCTTTCTTCTGTAACTTCTCATATTCTAAGAGATACTGTGTGTGAAACACACTTGCAAGGATTGTATTGGTGCTAGCAATTCACGTCGTTTCTAATCTCAATCCAGGCACCACTAATTCAGTGTTTGCAAGTAAACATGGTAATGAACAAGAATCCTCCTAGAATTGTAATTGGCGCTGCTCTTTTGTATTCTGGGTCTCAAATCTGTGTGTAATTGTCAGTGCTCTATAGAAATGTTAATTGTCTTGAATAATCCTGTGTGACTTGATCAGGCTGAAGCAGTCCTAATCAGTAAAAAGGTATCAGACAAGGAAATTAGAATGGATATGTCATTAAAATGATGCAGAGAAACAGCACAGTTGTGGCTAGGACGGGGAATGCTATAGGATTGGAGAGGAAAAAGGAGCATGAGCTGCAAACAGTGGAGTGGGTTTTGTTTGGTAGAAATGAAGGAGACCACCTGAAAGAGCTTAATGTCTGTTCCTCTACGTGTGCACAGACGTTCTGTGGCAGCGCAGAAAGGGAGAAGAGAAGTTGCTGCAGTATCTCCTGTTGTGTTTGTTAATAGAGGTGATGAGTGCAAGCAAAAGTATGGTGATTGCAGTTCAGTTGGGTCTGTGTGTTTGGGATGTGTTGGTATATTATCTGGGCAACCTGGTCTAGATGAAGGTGTCCCTGCTCATTGCAGGAGGCTCGCACTAGATGAGCTTTGAAGATCCCTTCCAACCAAAACTATCCTGTGATTCTAAGATCCATAAGACACGTGAGCATATACTTGGTGAGTGGGATATGCAGTCAAGGATGGTGTAAGCTCCTGCTCAAAATAATCATTCTCCTTCATACTGCAAATTTAGAAGTCAAGAGTGCAAAACCTAAACCTATCATAGCAGTAAAATAACCCAAACCAGTGTGGATAATCCTGCTCCTGTTTGC
>JBCJKH010014958.1:20783-32526 GCA_039877255.1 Loriculus beryllinus | reverse complement strand
TGGTTTAGTGTGGGGTGTCCCTGCTTATGGCAGGGGGGCTGGAACTAGATGATCTTAAGGTCCTTTCCAACCCTAACGATTCTGTGATTCAATGATTCATTGAAATTAAAGCAACTCTGAAATTTGGACCAAATTAGAGACAATGTTCACCTATTTCTTCCAGATTCTCAAACTGTCTGCTAAATTCTAGGAGAAAAAGACTTCCAGTGATTCTCCTGCTCCTTTTTAATTAAATTTGCAAACAGAGAAGGGTCAAACAAGAATCTAGCCTGTGATTAATTTATCTAGTTGAAATATGAACTCTGCTGCTTTGAAAAACCACTATATACAAGCTTGTTTCTAGTCAAGGATTTCTTTTATAGCAAGAGATTCTTAGAACAAGAGATTCTTAGATTTATGTTCTTCACATCTCTTTGTGCAACCCCACAGAGACCTAGAGTGTCTGAGTGTGAGAAAGTGTGTATATGGATGGAAAATCTCAGAGGATGCCCTCCCTTTCAGAAGAGCCGAATATATTCCATAGCATTAGGATACAACATACCTTGTTATTTTGGTCACAAATTACCATGGGGACACAGAGCTATTCCAGCTGGGTGTAGATATTCATAGCCTTTGTTTACTACCTACTTGGTAGGAGATATATATGGAACTATCTATATGGCACAAGTGGAATAAGCACCACAGTACTCAATTCAGCCATAAAAATGCTCTAATTTATAGAAGTAGTGTGGTTGGATGACACAAAAACTAATCACACTAGTGATTCCACGACTGCCCGGAACAAATCAGCTCCATGTACCTCTGTTCAGCCCATTCCTCCATCATTTAGAAGTAATCTCAGCACTATTAAAATGTGCAAGATAGATAGCACTTGAAACTGAAGTTTTCTGTTCTTCCGCAAAAGAGATCTAACTAAGAAATGGCAATGCATTTTCATGCTTGTGATGATACTGTGTGTTATTCCTGCCAAAAGAAACAGCATTACAGCCAGCTCCCCCTTTCTTGCACGGACAAGTTGAACCATGTGAAGTCCAAGCAGCTTCTGGTTCTTTGCAGGGCAGCCTCCAGGAATGAAGCTACACTGAATGAAACTACACTGCTTCCTCTAAAAGAAACATTAGTGTGCCAAGAGCTGAGACCAAGCAGTTTTGTCTAAACAAACCTGAGCTGGCATTGCTCAGTGCTAGTGTGAGTATCTCTGCCTTAAGTACCTGCCTGAAGAGGACAGGCTGCAGGTACTGGAATGACTCAGAGAAAAGCCTGAGACAAGCAGAGCTTATGCACTAATGTGCAGCATCACTCTGGACAGACTGAGCTGGCCCCCTGATGCATCACCTTAGCATCCTTCCAGTATGCTCCCCCGCATAACCTGTTGTATGTGTATAAACTCAATTAGTGTATTAGTTGGATCTTCCTTGACTTCCACTATCACACATAATTAAGAACTAGCTGTCTTTGAGAAGTACTGCAGCCCTACAGATTGTCAATATTATTTTATAAGGGCTTTCAAGTGCTACAAGGTTCTGGCTATAACCACTGAAATAATGAATTAAAAGCTCCTTTTCTAGCTGCCTGAGTACATACAGTGTCCTAAAGGGACATCAAAACTGAAAAACTGGACAACTGAAGGCCATTACCTCTGAGTAAAGGGAGAAAGTGGAGGAATGAAGTCAGCTACTCTCACTGTAATCCAGCGACATTATTCTTCTCTTCTAGGGAGGCCTATAATAAGCACAGGGTATTTTGATCCTCAGATCTTCTCAGTTCTATACCATGTAAATTAGCCAACTGTGGGATAGCAACTCATCTCACAGGTGGTATCTTTATCATGTGCTTCAACTATACAATCAAAGTTAAATAACAGGCTGAGCAACTGCTAGGCTTCATTCCTTAACAACCACAAACACATCTAAATCTGCTAGCTGGAAGGGCTAGCTGGCCCATGACATCCACCAAAGCAAGTAGTATTTGAGTTCTAGGTGACCTGGAGTTCAATGCCACCACTGGGGAGGACAGGAGGGAGCTGCCTAAGTTGCATTCACAAGGAAGTTTACAGGAGACAAGGCAGTTGCCTGTAGAGATGTGCCTTTAAAAGAGTTTGGGAATAAGCATCTGTTTATATTTTGAAATAAGAGTTTGCTCTCTGGTATTGCCAGTTTAGCATTTCCTTTCAGTGAAATGGCAGCAATGCCAAAGGGTATGGTTAGGACAAAACCAATGAAATCATGAACACAGTCTCTGTGGTTTATAGTTGTAGCAAGCGATACCATCATACAACCCGAGCAAACCACAGAGCGTGTAATCTAGTGAAATGTGGCACAGTTATGAGGCAAATGTATTTGTCGTGCAACAGAAATGGCTGGAGCAATCATAAGTCTTTTTGTGCGCCTAGGCTTCTTTGCAAAGCAGTGCACTGCTGCTGAGCCAGTTAACTGCGTCTGCAGGTTCCTGCAGTAAACCCTCACTCTGCAGGATGAACCTGACAAGGTGTTTCTCACTGCTGCACATTACTTTCCCATTTGTAATGGTTTTTTTATAGGCTCAGGTTTTGACTGAGGACACAGTGTTCTGGCCCAAAAGGACGTGTCTTCGCAATGCATTTAGAGTGAGACTGCATCTGCTCTTGGAGAGTCATGAGTCTAATGGGCAATCTGCTTGATTTATGTACCATGAAGCAGATTAGAGTATGGGTAAAGATTCTCATTCATTACATAATTTCTTTAAAATGATGAACCTGGTGTGTTTGTTATGAGATCCAAAATAAAGGATCATTAAATGTAAAAGGACATTTTCAAGGTTGGCTTTAAGCTTGTGTTTAGCAAATTCTTTTTTGTTGTTCCTCAGACCTATGATAATGTTGTAGATTTAAATTTTTCCTAAAGAAATAACTTCCTTTTTTTTTTTTGGTTTTGTTTTTTTCTTTGCATTACTTAACCCCTTTGTTTCAGGTACTTTTAAAACAAGTGTCATTTAAACTTCAAAAAGGCATTATGCTCTGGATTCAAATGGATAAACTGGGGCAAATGGGCAGCTAGGAGAATTCCTTGAGAAGCTGAGCTGAATACACAAGTCCAATATGTTAACTAGCACAGTGCTGATCTTTAAATATCGCCCAGTTTTCTGGAGTGAAAAATCAATGCTGTCATCAAAATAAACTATAAGAAAACACAGTATGTTCTTGACACAGACACATTGTCCAGAGATTTCAGTTTTATGAAGTTGCTCTTCATAAAGGGGAACCAAGACTTTAAGAGCACAGAAGCATACCTTTAAATAAGTGGTTTCCCACTTGGGGAGGATCCTTGTGCAAAGAATGTTTAGGACCTGGTCCAAAGTCTACTGAAATTTTACACTGGCTTAAGTAAAGCTTGGATTAGGACCTAAGTATTGTGCAGAAATTTCTCAAGTGTACGAAGAGACAGATCAGTCTATGCACAGCTTAAATGAAAAAACAGGGGTAGCAAAGGGAAATAGTATCTGCAAAAATAGAGCATGGAAATGATGGAAGATCATTCAGTTGTCATTAACTTTTTTAAATGCCAACTGTCAGAGAGGAAGGAGAAAGTAATAACTGGGAAATGAGGTGCACTCCAGCTCTGAAAGGGTAGTGTCCTTAAGAAAAATCTAATATCATATTAATTGAGAATTACTCTCATTCTATCTCCTGCCAGTTTTAAGTATGTGTATATCTTTATCGATACAACAATAAATATACAGGGTTTTATGCTATTAGGAATTTAAAAAACAGCAGTTTGACAGCTCCCATGCAATTACTATTTGAATTTCTGAGGCTATTTGTTAAAAATCTTCAAAATACATTCTAATACTCTCTACACCTAACTCCTCAACTAAGGTAAAAAAGCATCTGTCCTCTGAAGCCAGCAAAATATCACCAATTTACAAGGAGGATGAAATCTCTTTATGTTTGTTTTCAATTTATACAGCCTGTACAACTCTGTCTCTGTAGCATTCAGAGGTGCCTTAGGACACAGAGTCAGAGTACCACTCTCTGAAATACACTGCTCACGAGGTGAGACTGCAGCAACTGGGAAGCATCATGCAGCAAGAGAAGTCAACGTGTTGTATATTTGGATGATCATTGTGGCAATTGCTTTGGACTATGGAAAAGAAAGATTGTGAAGTAGCAGACTTTCTTAACTGATTTCAAAGTTTTAAGCTGCCGCTGCCAAGATTTACTCAAACTTTCCCTAAAGTTTCAGTAATAAAGCTTGAGATCAAGATACTTCCTTAGAATGAACATGGTTGATAGAAGTATGCCTTCATAAATGGCGCTTCATGCTGTGGAGAGTTCAAGAGTTCTTTGTTTCTCCTTCAACTGATGTTATGGTCGAGGTCCCTGTTTGGTTAGTTTACAGTTGTTTTTGTATGTAGGAAATGTAAGTCAGAATCCATACATGACAGAAGAAGCTTTTTTCAGAGATAGGCTGGAACTGTTGAATTCAGAGCCCAGAGCCAGCCTCCTAGCTGGCACACAACATTCGCTAAAGTCAGTCCATTTTCAGCCGAGAAACACAGCCTTGGGTTTTGCTTCCTTCAGGAAAGAAGAGGGAAGAACAACTATTTCTTGATTTTAGACTACAAAGTATTACCTGTTAAGAATGAATTTAAACTATCTGTAGGCTGCATGACTCCATAATGAATTATTAATGTAACTTAACTATCTGTTTACATGAGGAGACATGGAGGGCCATGCTTCCACAAAAAAAACCAACTGTACTCTTTCCCCAGGCTTTGCAGGAAAAGCACAACATGGGCATCAAGAGACCTGAGGTCTAGTTAGGGTGATGGCACGCACTATGTAGGAAGGATTACTTGTGCTGTGTCTATTAGTGCACCACTCACTTCATAAAACGTGGGAAAATTGTGTACAGTACACTGAGGTTGTTGTGTATGATCAGCTCATCTGCTGAAGCCAGCTTCAGATAGGAAAAATCAGACTTGGACTGAATGAATCTGAAGATACATGGTTTCTGAGGAAATATTTGTGCTTTTGTTCTGAGCATTTCTTTATTTTGGCAACTGCACCTTCACACTGCAAGAGGCAGAGCAGGATTTACATGTTATTGCAGAAGTGAAGAGGAGGAAGAGATGAGCTGAAGGTCAACGGTACTAGGTACCTATGATGAGCTGAAGGTCAACCTCCCCACCACCCTCCAGACCAGAGCTCAGACAGTACCCAACTTTCACCTCCATTTCTGACCAGTCCTCTGCACTTTATGTTGCCAGTTCCAGCCCACCATAACAAGTCAGTTTAGTGCTACTTGACTAGGGTGGAAAGACCTGTGCCATGATTTATGGAGGACTGGGACAAGGCAGGGTCAGGGAGTCTCTCTAAATGACCCCAAGTTTGTTTGCTGCCCTATAGACTGCAGTATTGCCTAGGCTCCTCAGAGCTTCATTCCTGCTCACCACTTTTTATTAAAGGTTCAATCACAGCTTGAAACTCATATGAACAATCTGGTTCCATAGAGGATAAAGGATAAAAGGGGCAAGCTCACAGACTACCTATAAGTCATACATGGTAATGTGCCAGTGCATAATCAGCCAGGGCCAACAAATAACATGCCCAGCACTATGAAAATGTGATGTAATGTGCTTATTTGGTGACTTCTGTGGGTGATTAGTTGCCCTTAACCCCACCCTTACTAAAATACTGTTTATCCTCAATAAAGCTTCTACACAGCTGGCATTGTTATCTCTTTTGACACTCTCAGCAGAGACACTTACAAATGAAAGGGTGCAGAGACTAAAGTATTGTGGACAGTTTTCAGCATACTGCCAATATGATGAAAGGAAACTCATCCTGTCATTTCTCAGGCTCCCGCTGTTTTGTGGATAAAAGTTAAGTCTCAAGGAAGATCAGCTTGGAAACTCTGAGGAGCCCTGAGTTTTGCATGTACAGAAGTTTAACAAACTTTGCAAATTAGAAAGGCAACTTCTCATGATTAAAACAGTCAATGATGCTACACCACCAAAAGAATTCAGTTAATTTATTTTGAATTGTAGGTTTAGGTTTATATATTTGTAGTAACTCTTCACAGACTCTGTAGCAGGGCGTTGTGAAAGCAATGAAATGACAGGAGATCTGACTACAGCATTCTGAATTCATTACTGACTTTCCAGATGGAAGTCATTTGGTCTGAAGAAGAGCTAACTGAGAATGATCAAGATTTTACTGCAGCTAGATGCACTCTGTTTAGATTGTGGGACTCAGCATGTACACACAATAAAACAAACAAAAATAAAACCATAAGTGAGGAAAATCGAATAATACAAAATTAAGTGCTGTCAATAATAATAATAATAAAAAAAAAATCAATTCTCTTTAAAATCAGCTCTCATGCTCTGTTCCTCTGCACATGCAGAGAGCATACTGCATGTTCTTTACTCCTCCTGCCTTGTGTCGTAACAGGCTCACTCTGAATTCCTGCCTGCACCTCTCACTTCTATTCTAGCAGTTCTACACACTAAAGAAACAGCTGCTCACAATTTATTTAATCATTAGCTAGCACAATCATCTCCCCATAGTCACTAGGCCAGTGATGCAACACTGCAGGCTTAATAATGCACCTCCTGCCCCACGTGTCATTCCGAGCTGTGCACCCATGTACTGATCTTGTGCAGCTCTGCAAGAATTGTTTCCAAAGCTGAGATAGATTGAACCTATCTTTCCAAAACATAATTCATAATTAAAGAAGAAGAAGAACCTACCCTCTGCCTAATTTCTACCTTGCAGCCGTTTGATACACTCATATTCAGCATACACTGTGAAGTGGTCCAGCACACATGATACACTCATTGTCAGCACACACTGAAATGGTCCAGCACACACTACAACAGCTGCAGAGAAAGCAAATGAAAGCACATCACCCTTAAAGCCTATGAAACAAAGCTATTTAACATTGTGTACTTACCAGCTGTTTCACAGGCTGAAGTTCAGTTGCTTTTGGATAAATGGAAACAAAAATAAAGTTGTGTTATGATAGAAGAAGACACCAATATCATCCTACACAGACAAAGAACAGAACACAAATCCCATGTTTTGAAAGTCAAAGAGGCATGAAAAACAATACACTTCCTGTTGCCTGAGTCATATTGATTCACTTCAAGGGCAATGGAAAATAAACTAACAAAACTTTTAGCAATTAATTTACCAACTTACCATTGCTGATTTCAGAGGATTCCTATGTCTTTACCATTAGCTATCACAGTGACCTCTCAGTAGCTGCCAATGATAATGCAATGAAACTTGCATTATCTTTTGTGGGACCACACAGTATTTCCAACACACACAGAGGCACTGGTCTTGTACATGTCTGCATAAACTTTTTTCAAAGCCAATGTGGAAAATGTGATGTACATCACATTTGAAGGCAGAGACTACAACAAAGATTTGGAAGAGACAAAGATACACACTTGAGAAGGAGCCAGTAATTGCCCATAGGAGGATGGAGTAGCTGGATAATGAGGTGGTAAGAAACAAGGAAGGAGAGGTAACTGGGGAATCTAGGACAGCAGCCAGCTAGCAGAGGGAGGAAGTGTTTGTTCAAAAATGCTGGAAAACATACCTGGAGAATACTGGGCCTTGCTAGCAAAACCTCGGGTCAGGCATAAATCACACAAAAACACTGAGAGTTGAACAAGACAGGGTGAAGGACAGAGATGTAATTCCTCAGGGATCTAAAAGAGGTTGCACAGAATGTCCTAATTCTAGCATTTCCAAGTTTTTGCTCACACAGTTTTGCAAAATGAACAGTCTCTTAACGTAGCTTTTTCTGTGTAATGTAATTTTTCACTAAAGTAATGAATAAGATGCAATTGCTCAACACTGAACTCAAAGGATATATTTTCATTTAAAGTTCTTTTACAAGCAGCTTTATGTAGTTGCATGTCACAGTCCTAAGTAGCATTCCACAATAACACTGGGAAATCCTGGGCTTGCCTGGTGGGACACATCATGACATTTTGGTAATATAGTCAGAACTGAACCCTTAATTTCTCCTTTGGTTACATTCCACTTAAAACTGCCAGTGAAACATAAAAATGGGCCCTAAGCTGAACAAATGAAGTTGGTAGTACATATACATGCTCATAAAAATACACTCATGGTCTACTATCACAAAATCATCCTTTCAGTATTTATGGCTTGAGCTTTGAAACTGTAAAGATGTATCCGATGACAAATTTTTTTGGCTCTAAGTTTTGTTATGAAATATTCTCTCAGCATTGTGGGGAACAAAAAGGGATTGTCAGAGGTACAGCCCTTTTGTAAGGTTTTGGGAATGCATTTTCTCTCAGCTAGGTTACAAAGTAGGTTTCTACAGTGCCCTGAGACTCATAGGAACTCTGTTGTCTTTCTAAGCTCTATTACCTCTGCTGCCTTTCTAATAACTGTGGTACAAATAGCATGTGATTCTACTTTGCTTTCAGAGCTCTAGCTAAAGAAAATATGCAGTGACACATGGACATGTACCAACTCCCTGGGATTGCACACAGTAACATCAATCTACAGATTGGGCAATCAATATTTAAAATTCATATCAAGTCCATGGGGGAGTTCACTGTGTGTTACAGTGTCTCCTGGATGGAGCATGCAGCAAAACTGTGATTCACCAAGTATTTTGTTTAACAGAAAAAGAGGCAGGCTAAAGGAAAGCAGGGCACTCTCCATCCACCGTGTGCTGTCTGTGCGCTCCTGTGACTGTGCAGTTATTCCAGAGCGGGGTCATGTCTGTGCTGCTGTTGTTTGGCACTTGCACATGATACTCCTGCACCACAAAGCACTTAGGGCCTGAAACTGTGGGCAAAAACTGCTGGTGCATGTGGTATGATCTAGATGTAAGAACTGGTACACAGATGCTGGGGAGGACCCTGCACCTGTCTTACTGTGTACACACACCCTTCCATGAAGGAATACGTCACCGAAGTTTCATATTTGCTAGTGACTTCAATACACTCACTTTGCCAAGCTCCTAAAATACCATGACGAAAAAATCTAGCTTTCTCCTATGTCTCATTGAAACACATTAGACAGAGCCTGAAATTCACTTCCAAGGGGAATAACTGTATTCTCTCAGTAAGACTTAAAATCTACCTAATAACTACTAGGTTGAACTTTTCCTTATTTCTGTCAAGTCCTGTATGCAAGCCCGGAGACCTGTTTACAACTTCTCATCTCTTCTGAAGTCATAGTGCAGTTAGTGCACAAACATCACCTGGGACACCACCAGTTTTGTGCTGCTGTTTCTAACCACTGTGTAAGGATGGACAGCTGTGTTGTCATGAGGTCGGATGTGCTGCCTGTAGGTGTAACATATATGCATAGGATTAAGAATGAAATAGAGCCCTCCCCATGCTATCAGCTTGCTTTTCAGAGCTACTTTTTTTTTTTCTCTACTAATACTTAAGCTTTTTTTTTGAAACAATCTCCTTTACTAAAGGGAAAAACAGAATAGGCAGTGGCCTTGCCCCACATTACTTAAATGGGATAGAGGACTCCCATGCCATGAAAACTGTAAACTATAGGGAATATGAGTATCAGAGATAACATACAGATTGATTTAAATTCTTGGTTTTGAACACCCTGACTTATCCGACAGTTTCCGAAGAAGCCTTAGGGGGATATGAAGAACTGAGTGGGATAACCCTGCACCAAGCCTATCTTCATGGATCTTTAGAAATGTTTTGGTCTATTTTGGGGTGTTTGACACTGACTTTACTTGTAAAAGAAGCAATATTGCTAGTCTTGGAGACTAAATGTCAGAAATTCATAAATCCACCACACAGAATAGTAGTAGAAACAGTGTTTTTATGCTACTCATATAATTTGTCTTAAAACTGCCCCACAGCTTTGCTTCTCTTCTATGCCCATGAAGTCCCTGTCTTTGCTATCAGGTTTGCTACTAGCAGCACATAAAGCAGTGGCTTCTCTACTAGAGACTAAACTGAGACCTACGAACATGCCCTCACACAGGTTGCAATCTGCTTTTGACAACAGCTGGGTCATAACACTCCACACTGCTGACACACAGGTGAGAGAACCTTTGCAATTAAATCCCAATCATTAGCATCCCCACTGCTGAAGCCATTTAGTCTCAGTGCTGTGGAAGAAAATGAGGAAACAAAAGGGTACCAGGAGAGACTACCTGCTTCATCTTCTCTCTAATAGTAATGTAGAGTGTCAGTTGTTCCTGAGCTATTCCAGATGACCTGAAATGCATTGAGGAGGATATCAACATTAATTCTGCACTAGTATTCTGACAGTTGACTGTGTGCCTGCACACAGCTTGTTTGGACTGTTTCTATTTCATTATTTTAAAAAATACCTTGGAATGTAACAACAGTTACTGCAGAAGAGCCAACATGAACAACAAAAGGATTGCTTATCAGCCACAGAACCTTGCTGATTTGAAACCTGGATTTTAAATGTATATGCACCAGTTCACTAAGACTTTCAATAAGAAAGAATTGTGGGGACCACTACGGTGGAGAAAGAGGCAGGTCAGGAGGCATCTCCTTCTGCCCTGACTCCTGTAGCCTGCTCATAGATAAGCCAGCCTCTTATCCTCTGGTTCCCACTGAGCCCCACAGAAGAGTTTGCAGGGCAGCCAGCATTGTCCTCTCTCTTCTGCTTTTTCTCACCCATGAAGCAGACACCTGCACTGGGACAGACAGCTACGCTTCTGATCTGGCCCTGTCAAGTGTCAAATTTCACTTCGCAAATATTCTAAGTTTTCCCAAAGCTTAAAAAAAGGTAAATTTTGGTCAGCTGGCTGCAAGGGTAAACCCTCTTGATTATTGCAGTCAGATTTTCTTGACATTAAATGCTATGAAAACCCAAGTTTGAGAACAACAGAAATTACTTAGGAAGTGCTTAGTAGCAAAGGTGAAGGAGAAAGGAATGAATGTTTTTTTTAGGAATTTGGTGGGTAGCAAGCAGCAGACTGTTTTATCTTGGTACGGTTTATTTGGGGATTTTTTTCTTCTTAGGAAACACTTGAACCAGATTGATTCCTGTTGTCCTGTCTTGAGAAGCTGAAAGATTGAGGTCCAACAAGTTATTCCTATTTAAGCCAACCAAGCTTTAAATTTGCTGTCTCTCCTTCCTCCTAGTATCTGGTGACTGGATACCACATCCTGGGAAATCCTACTGTTCACTAGATATTTGTGTCTCTTCCTCCTCCTAGAGAAAAGTAAAATTGTAGCATGCATTACAACGTGAACATCTCTCTGAGGTGGACTGAAAGAGCAAGACAGATGGGATCCTCACATGTGCAGTTTTTCTAAGTGAATTTTTAAAGCCTATGGGTCATATGGCAACCTTCCTCACTCCATCCTAACATGATACTTCTATTTTGATTCAGAAGTGCCCCCTCCAGGAACCAGAAGGGCCAGATGTCAGTCCTTTCCCACTCCAGTTTCCACTTGTCTACTAAGACAGCAGATGAAGGAAAGCTATTTATTATGCTGGCAAATACTGTTCACTTGGAATTGGAAGAAAACCCACAGTTCCCCTCAATATCAGATAGCCACTCAGTGCCAACTGGAGATGCATTTCATTGGTAAACTAGGAATTTATTGTAGTTATTAAGTTATGGGAGATCAGTTCATACTCATAATTCTCTACAATTAATATATAGTACAAGACATGTTGCCTATAGGATACTTTGTGAAGGTGTTTATTAAGGTAGTCTGTGGGAAAACTTACTAGTGTAGCAAAAGA
>JBCJKH010014958.1:0-16053 GCA_039877255.1 Loriculus beryllinus | reverse complement strand
GAATTGGCTCCTTTTCACTGAAATGTGTACTAAATACGTTCCTTGTCTGCAGGTTCAATTTGCCACTGAAAGCATAATTAGCCTTCTTCAGCAACAGGAAACATTCTGATTGACAAAACTCGCTGGTTTTGGCTGAGGCTTCAAAGAGCTTACTTCACAAATACATTCCACTGTTATTTTTAAACTCCTTCCAAAATTCACAGCTGAGCATTTTGATTCAGAATGAAATTCATCATCAACAACAGAAAAACGCCATCACCAGTGATGCATTTCTGAGGGAAATGTGAGGTAGAAGCCCAGCTCTAACTTTGTGACCTATGAAAGTGGCAGTTCTTCCCCTCTTATCTTTCTGTCCAAGAAGAAAATGGCGCTACTTGAGTGAAAAGGAAACCAAACAGTCAGCTCAACAGCTAAAGACTATAAATAAAGACAGTGAGAAATGAAGCTTTTTGTAGGTAACTTGCAAGGTCTTTTGTTGTCAGCATGAAAGAAAACTGTTCAGAAGGGCCTCAGGAGGACTTACAAGGCAAAAGAGGACAAATGGTAAGGTGTCAGGTAAAATTTTATATGGATGTGTATGTGCTGAAGGGAACAGCTACCACAGACCCTACTATCATCTTTTCAACTGCAGCATCTCAAGGGTAAAGTGACAGGAGTCACTGGAACTGGGTAGTGAAAATCCTATTCTCTAGCAGCTATAAAGTTAAAATGCTGAGCTGCATGAGGAGGGGAGAGGCAAAGAGTTCTCAAAACACCATTATGCCATTAAACACACTTTGTTTTCTGCTGGAATATGGTAGACTGCTGCTATTAACATCCCCCAAAACAGAGATTGAAAAGATAATGTTTTATTATTATAGAGGAGAACTAGGAGCTAGAAAGGATACAATGGGTGTATGAGAAAATAAATACTTTAAGCTAATAGGCAAATACCATCAAACAGTATCTTATGTGAGGCCCATCTCTGCAGTTTTGATTGGGCCTTTGTGCTTCCGAAATGTGAGCATATTCTGAGCTGATAGTCAAGTAAAATTAAGCATCTAAGAGGGAAAATCAAAAATATTTGAATCACTAATGCAGTTCAAAGGCATTGACCTAACTGTGCTGTGTTATGGCATTAGGAAAATAACTAACCATATTTAAAGACATTAGTGATTAAAAATGTGCTTGCAGAGGAAAACAAGTTAACAATACTGACTTCTGTAAGTCTTGATATTATGAAGCATTTAAGAGCATGTTGAAGAGTCCTTAATGAACAAGGAAGCTTGCTTTGACCAGGATCTAAGCAAGACTGCATTTATGCATGCGGCCGTGGACCCCAGTGTTCATGTCAGTTATAAGGCTGCTAGTTAAGAATTTTTAAGAAGGAAAGAAAAATCAAAAAGGGAAAAAGAAGGTAGTCATACATTTCAAAATTGTTATTCCATCATCTATTTGAAAATCATCTTTCCACCACCATCAGTAGTAATGTCTAATGGCATAGTTATAGAAATCTGATTAAAGCACTTGTAATTTTTGTGCTGTGATAAAACAGATGCTTACATCATTGACAATAATATGGGCAACACATGAATATTTATCAGAGGAAAACAATGATAATACCTACACTTACTTTTTAATCTGAGATCTTGGCTATTGTTAACTTTCCTGGCAGTATTAAGAGGAATTATTTCATGATTCGGTAGTGAAAAGAACTGCAAACGAGCCGTAATAAATAAAGTTGAATTATTTTTTGCAGAGATCTGAGAAAGAGAGACTGAGGGTATGCAGGCTGCATGTGAAAACCTACAAAAACCAGATATATGTAATGGGTGACAGATCACCTTGCTTTGAGTTCTGCCTTCAGAGCTCCCACACTCAGGAAATAAGCCTACAAGCAGGCACTCTCTCCCTGCCTGCTTCCCTGTGCGCTGAAATAATGTGACTGCATTACAGTCTCAGGAGCTGTTTTGGTTTGGTTTTATACTGATTGCTTCATTGGAAAACGTTTTAGCCTTAACAGTTGTTTGCAAGGAAAAAAAAAAATAAATCTTGAAACCAAATTATCTCGTGATGAAAGATGGGAATGTAGCCAAGAGGACTGCATGTGCAGGTCACCCATATCATAGCAGCAAACTCCCTTTGGTTTGAGAAAAGTACTGAGGGGTGCCCTGAATGTGTCCATAGCACTTCGGGTCCAAAAAGGAGCATACCCATGGAGCAGAGATGCCACTTCCCTCACTGGCTGCGCTCAAGTTCACATCACAGACCACTATCAACAGCCCAAGATGGCTTCCTCTTGAATGAAACTGAACCAGAAGATGTCCTCTGGGGGCATTCCTCAAGCACTCTAGCTGTAAGCAGCTATTCAGAGACCACCTTGTGCATTCCAGTGGTGAGCATGAGTGGGCTACACAGCAGCCTACGATGTTTCATACCTGCACCATGCAGAGGTAGGTGGCCCTCATATCCTGTTGGATCTGTCTAGAGCTGGGACAAAGTAAGTCACCCTTGAAACATGTACAGGGTGGCTGCCTGGTTTGCAGCATCAAGAGGAGTGCTCTACAGACTTGTTCCTATTTGTCTGCAGTATTTGCTCATCTTAAAACAACCTCTGATGCCACCAGCATCACCATGTGGCAGGTGCTGATTCCCATTCTGTCCCCAGCTTTTCCCTGTCCAGGAAACTAGCAGAACAGATATAGGAGCCCCAACTCTGCAGAAGACCAGAGCAACACAGAATGAGACAAACTAAGTTTTAGTAAATGAGACAAATCTGGATTATACAAAATAGACACCTGGCAGCTGATGCTACCAGTGATTAAGACAGAGCAGGAAACAAACCATGAAATGAGGTCTATTAAAACTGGCTTCATCAGGTTTTAATCTGCTTTGTCTGGATTTAACAGTTGACAAGGATCTTCCTGACAGCTCTTGCTGGTTGTAGGATTATTATTTAGGTGTGTAAACCTAAGCAGGTGCATAAATTCTTTCCTGGGTCAAGCCGAAAGGCTTTTCCTAGGCTGGAACTCCTAGAAATGGGGAAAAACTCCTGACAGCTGTGTAGTCACATATCTACACCAGTCACAGGGTCATCTCCTTAGTGTATATAAATAATTTAACTAGTCTGGTTTTAAGTGTTCACTAAACAAAGAATGAGTGTTTCAAAGCTGTTTTCAAAGCCTGGATACCTAGTTCCTTTAAAATTAATGGCAGCTGAGCACTTAAAACTTTACAGTGATTTAAAATGCTAGGTAGAGTAATGAGCACATCTGGAAGACTGTGCTATAGATCATTAAAGCTCCTTTTCATTTACATATTCAACCCAAGCTTTTCTGTGTTTCACTTGGTCCTATTCCTTCTAGTTCTGTTTCCTGGTTCTAAGACTGTTTCCTGTCTTGCTGTGATGTTTGAACTCCCTCGCATGACAATCATTTTGCTTGTCTAACACAGATTTAGCTCTTTTCAATCTTCCTGAACCAATCTCTTCAGATGTTTTTTCACCCTGTCATCTTCTGCTGAAGTCTTTGCAGCGTGTCCACAGCTTTCTGGGTTTGATGTACTCAAATTACACACTGGCTTTCTCACCACTGCCTAATTAACAATGCACAGACAATATAAGAGTCTCTTACTGATTCTTATTTAATTTTCTAAACGCATCAGTATTAGTAACAATAGCCTCCTCACAGCTTACTGACACATGCAGCTCTATAGAACTTTCAGGGGGAGTGCAAGACAATCCATTGGGGTGCAGGAAGAAAATATTTTTGTAATATTAATACATAGAATTAAATTTCAAAACACTTTTAAAATAGGTTTAAAAAAATCTGTATCCCATCCTTTTAAATTTCTATTGATGTGTATGCTTTACAATATACATAATGTATTATTGCAGACGTAAATGTATATAATTTACACATAAATAACAAAAATAAAATAACAACAACATATGTTGTTACTGGAATGGGTGTATAATTTAAGTTTGGAGAACTGCTGCTACAAAAGTAAGAGGTGGTAACATACATGTACTTTAAGTCTGAAGCTATTTGTGTCAGAAAGTCCACACTGTTGCCACTCTGCATGCTACAGCATATACCACATCTGCTGTTGAACTCACCTGGCACAGGGTCAGGCCTTGATGACTGACATCGGGACTGCCTGCACAAGCTGCGGCCATCATTCCCCATAGTTAATGGTCTACTCAGGGAAAAGTGAGGGTGTGTAGGAGTGTTCGGGCTTTGGCACCAGGCACTCTGATTAGGGAAAAGGGATGCAAAGGTCTTTTTTTCCCTGTAAACAGAAATTCAATTAAGTTTACTGTATTTCACACATTTAGCACATGCATGTGTGTGCACAGGATATAAAAAACAAGTATATTCTATCTACTACTGCATTATTTATTGTATTGCATTAGCATATTTATTACTGTATTTTGCCTAGGTTTACCATGTTTAATGCACACATACATTACATTTATGTGATATATCTAACAAACACAAACATCACATTTGACACATTCTGCATTTACCTGTAGGTGAAAGAAATGCAACTTCTGTGTTTCTTGACATATGCATTATAATTTACCCGTTGCCTTTGGTTGTAACTCTGCCAGCCTTGAACTCTTTGCACTGAATTTTTTCATCATTTCTCCCTGCTTCTGACTTAGGTTCTTTGGCAAGTTTGAGCAGAAGTTATTTAGCTATTTTTGATAGAAAGCTTGTGAAGAACAGCCAGTTCAACCTACACTGGAAACTGTTCATCTTCTGAATATCTCCAGCCAGTCTGGAGAAGAAATTTAGAGAAGAACAACTACCCCAAACACAAGAAGGTTCACCCCTTTTTTTTTTTTCTGATTAAAAATATATCCAGATTGGTCAATCCTTTATTTCTAAAATACACATTTTTTGTTGTGAACCTGGCTTAAAAGCCCCTGAAACCAGCATTCTGGAGGGGACTTACTTAGAAAAAACCCATCAGTACTGCATTCCTCATTTAAAACCACTGAATGACTCAGCTCAGGGGTTCCTGTCTGAGACCTGGGTGCCCAAACTCAACTGCAGCAGCTAAAGCAATGAACACAATTTTTCATAGCACTGCCAATTTTAAGTTTGATACGAAGGCCAGAAGACATTTCTGAAGCAATTTAGGAAGCAATGGTTATAAGTCCCTAGCCCAGTTCAGAGTGCAATGACCTGAGAGAAGACTGAGTTCAGGCCCATCCTTCTCAAGACAAAGGAAAAGAGTTCTCCAACTTTAACATTTTTGGCTGAAAGCTTTCCAAGTTGTGGTCTCCAGGTGGTGTCAGCCAAACACTTGGGACTCAAAGAATAATATATAATAATAAAGTCATATTTTAAGAAGAATTTTATCTTCTGCTTAGTCTGGAGCTTTGGTCTGTATTCCTGTTTGAAAATTAAGATTAATTCCCATTTTTAAAATTCCCCAGTTTTCAGGATTTGCTTACCAAGATGCTCATTTAAAACTGTTCACTGACAGAGCCAGTCTGCCACAATGCTGCTATTAGAGTACACATGATAAATGTCAGATACCTTTTGATGAAGCTTTGTCTTTTTCCGTTTGTTTGCAATGGGTCAGCCATGTTCCACTCTGTGTCAGTTATTGTAGATTCCTGTTCCTTTTCACATCTCTCTTTTGTTGTAAAGAAAGTTGGTATAACAATGTTCTCAGGTTCTTCACTTTCCCCTATCGCCATCAATTCTTGCCTGGTGGTCCAGTAGAGAGGAGTGTACCAAGCAACAGCCTGACAAAAAAACCACCAACATATCACTGCTTATTTGTATTCTACATCTTTTCATCAAGATAATTGTTGTAGACTAACTAGAAGGGCTGAAAGGGTAGGCACTTCTATGTATTTCAGAGTTATTTATCATTAGAAAGATAAATAATAATCACAAACACCAAATTCCAGCTTTTTTTCATTGGTCTTTAAAATCCATTTCCAGTCTTTAAATATATTAAGGGTAGACTCATCTAAGAGCCTTGAAATTCCACTCCTCCAACTCAGTAAATGAAGCAAAGAAAGAGAGAAAAGAAGACATGACAATTCTGCAAGTATGTCAAAGGCTGCTGAAGGAAGGAGAAACAAACTGTTCTTCATGTCCACAGTGGATAGGACAAGAAGAAATGGACTAAACCTGAGGCAGAAGAAGTTCAGTTTAGGCATTAGCAAAGCTTTGAGAGAGTGAGGCACAAAAGCTGATTGCCTGGGGACACAGTGGAGTCTCCATTACTGGAAGTCTTGCAGAACTACCTAGGTAAACCACAGCCAGAAGCAATCCCGGCAGAGGTAATCACATCTCAAGTTCCCTTTCAGCCTCTGATTCCCTGGTACCGATGTGATAGCAAGTATAGCCAAACTGAGCTAGAAGAGGAGTAAATGTGAAAAGGTGACACCAAAAGTCAACATTCACTTAACAGTTTGTAAGGGGTAAATTATGCTACCTTGGGGAAGCTGTATATCTTACACTGTTTATGAAAGTCACAGGTCTTTTCCATATTGTCAGTAGTGTGAGTTTGTCTAGATGAACATGGCCAAAAAACACAGTTGCCACTGCACAACTATAGGGTAAAAAATTATCTTAGACTCTCTCTCATCCCCAAGTCAACACAAGTTTGCCTAAAAATATTCAACACAGTTGCCAAGCTGATGACAGTTACTAACGAGCAGCCATGGGCTGAATAGCCCTGGGCATAGCTGGGTCTTTCATGGCTGTAACACAGTGGAAAAGGACAGTGGGCTGGCAATTCACACTGCTTCAATTGCTGCGAGGATGTTAGCCTTTCATTCAACAAGCGGTGGTTTTTTTTCAGTTCTTCAGTTCCTAATAATTAACATCCACAGAGGCAAGGTTAACATAGATCACAGCTTTGCTATGTCTGGATTGCTTGTGCTTGATTCTGCAAGGACTCTAACAGTATGATCCTAAATCTCTGAAAGAAGTCCAGTGATACAGCTCTCTGGGTAAGGAAATGCAGTGATTTTGCTCACTTGGCCACTAGGCTCACAGAGAATGGTAGCACAGTCAAGGCTTGTCCTAAATCTCTTGAGGTCCTTCCAAAGAAGATCCGAGGGAAATCTGTGAATCAGCATAGCATCGGCTGCCCAAACCTGCAAGGAACAAGCAGCCATTAGGTTAAAGACAAAATGGCTCCTGAATATTTATACAACATAAGAAGGTAGTAAAACCATGAGGTTTTCCTTTTTCTTTTTCACTTCTGTAACTCTGGTCACTATTTGATCTGTGAAACCAAAGCAGAAAGAACTGTATTTCAAGACTTGCAGCTTAGTTGTAGTGATTATTTTCAAGTACCTCTCCCGTGGATTAACAGAGATTAGCAAAGGCACATTTTTCAAGGTGTGCTAGTAAATCCCAGGCTTTTTGGTCTGGCTTGCTGAGAGTAAGATTAAAAGTAGGCAGTTTCTTTCATTTTCTGAATTACCAGGGGCACTGGAAGAGATCTGTGATATCAGCTTTAAAATTCCAGTCTGTGCTTGATTTTGGATTCACTCTGTTCATTTTCAATTCCCTCTTGTCTCTACTGGAGACAAGAACTTTTATGTACTTTTATCTTTATACAAAAGATTTAACAACATTGTGCTTTATAAAGTGAACACAATTATCTGTGACCTTTATCACTAACACAGTAGCAAATGAAAACATTTCTCTTACATAAAATGACCACAACAAGCTTTTGCAAACACTGTTCTGAAAGGATTTAGCAGTTGCCATCTGTGAGAAAATGGCTTCAACCGTTTCCTGGGAGCCAAACCAATTCTCATTCAGTTTTAAAGGAGAAGTATTTAAAAAAAGTATATAAAATGCTCTCTTCCAAAAGTGCTCACCATACAGCACTTTGCTAAGGTGTATTTTGTGGCTTTTTCACACATACATCAGAAGACACAGTTGACTGTAGCTCTTTTGAGCCACTGCCAGCTTGCATTTCCAGCTTTCTTGTAAGAGGGCTCACACAGAGCTACACTGACCTGCACTGAGCTTGGTGATGAATATGGACTCTGCCTCCTTTTGTTTTGAGATGCCTCAGTTTTCATTTCAGGAAAAGAAAGAAGACTGGTGGTAAAAGAGGCTTCAGACCATATTCCAAGCATCCACACTGGCATCTAACTTGAGCATTTTGCCTTGATTCATCTGTTGCTCTCACAGGGAGCTGGGGACTGGAAGTCCTCCCTGGCTGACTATCAGACACAGACACTATTGTAGATGAATTTTAGATGCAAGAGTTGTCAGCACAAATACAACCCTTTGAAATTAACAGAAAGGCAGAAATTTTCTGCTCATGTATGCTGAAATAGAAGCTGTGGTGGACCTTTTACCTTAGTTTTTTACCTTGTTCACCCAAAAGCCTTTTAATTATAATGGGAACAACAACCTTGTCAATGACTTCAGCACTGATCAGAGCACTTCAGAAAGGTCTACCTTTGGGGTGGGTGGCACAAAAGCCAACTAAGGGGAACACATTTCTGGGAAGATCTGCAAAGTATCTTGCAGCCAGCCAAGCAGTCTGCATCTTTACTCAGTACAGCAACAGCTGTGCCCTCTCTGAGTGTGGGTACATCCCAGAGGTTGCTGGAGTTTGTATGCAGACACCAGCAGACATTCCTCAGCTACACCTACAACTGAGCCTTGGTCACATTTAGTTCATATGTTTAAGCCTTTTTCATTACCGTGGATATCTGATGCTTGTATTTGTTATTATCTATTTAAAGCTTTTCTGAGGTATGATGAAGACATCTGACTCTTTGCATCTTAGATCCTACCGACCTCTCTAACTCTTATTCAAACAGGCAAAGATACATCTGAACTAGCTGGAGGGGAAGTAATCTCTGAAAAGCAGCAGCCCATGCACTGAATTTTTAATGTATGGTTTTGGCACAACATCAAAGGAGTGCACATCATCTTCATTTTACAGAATAGGAAACAAAGGCACAGAGTCTCATCATTCTGCCTAAAGTCATCCAAGGCAAAGCCAGGAACAGAGCCTCATTGCCAGAACAGTGGTTTATGGCTTTCTCTGCTGGATAACAGCTGTCCTCAGGTAGTAGGCACAGTCTGGAAAGCAGCATCACTTTTCTTTTTATTTTCACTTCACCACTTTACTATAGTGGTACCTCAGACTATACACAAAACCACATCAATTGCTTCTGTAGCAACACATAAACTCATTTCCTTTCAGGTTCTATTATTTGTAGGTTTCCAATACAAGGTTCACACCCTTCATTGGCAAACACTTGCACAACTCAATATCCTGGCAGTAGGGTGAGCTTTTTAGAGGAACAGTGGCTGGAAAAAGTAATGTATCAAACGACTTTCTAGAATAGCTTCTCATTGCCGGACAATGTGAAATATGTGACGAGTCATGAGAATGCCAGGCTTGTACTGATGATCAACATCAGGAGCTTCTGAGTTCATCATTATTTGTGAGTGTTAGCCTTTCTGAAAATACAGACTTAAGTTTGACTCTATACCATGAGGCTAAGAGTATACCCTAGTCAGTCAGCTGGGAAAAGGCACTCAAAGCCCCACACTCACTGTCACAGTGGAGTTGGGCTCCATCCTGGTCTCGGAGGGAAACCTAAATACAGCTACTGGTTGACCTTTGATGTCCTGCTTCAAGAGATAACCCCCAATGTTCTCATCTTCCTTAGTGGAGTGGTTTTGGATCTTTACAAAGAGACCACCTTGATCAACTTCAGCAATTTTCAAGTTTCCAACAGCACTGAAAGAACAGAAGTTGATTTGAAAGCATAAAAGCATTGCTTAATTGAGAATATACAGTTCCTTATAACAACTAGCCCAGATGTCAGTAATTAATGGTAAGTAAACATACCACAGGCAGAATATTTACAGCACTGCCATTCTACATTTTATGCAGTGCCTTTCATCTGAAAAAAAGAAAAAAAAATCTATTTGCATGAAAATTAGAATATTCTGTTTCTTTTTCACATTTAGGTAACATCCATTGCCAACAGAAATAAAAAGATGCCTCGTGGGGCAAAAGTCATCACTATACCATTTGAGTTTGGTTTTGTAAAAATCTTTATAGGCTACAACCTCTAAGGCTGCCTTGGGTATTTAGGCTGGTATTAGTAGGAGTTGCGTAGCTGACCCCTGTTGAAAGTTTAGAAAATGCATCTCATCCACCAATGTTTTTCTCCTCCTGCCTCTCATTGTTCTTTCCTTACTGGAGACAGATATTCATTATTAACACCTTTTTATTAACTCAGAGAGGCTCCATGCTACAAGACTGAGATTTCATCCCTCCCCAGTTTCAGAATCACAGCAAAGCAGGCTCTGCTTTGCATCTGCAGTAAAATCGGAGGCTTCTTGTGAGCAGGGGATCACTCAATCTCCCTTAAGCACTGGAAAACAAATGTATCACTTGAGTGTTCCTTAAGTGGTGCGCATGTCAAGGGATCACTTGTAAACAATCCCAGACTGTAATACTCATCATAGGTCTTATTAGACAGGATATGAACGAAGTCTAAGAATCATTCAGCTTTTGGTGCAGCATCTACTGCAATAAATTTAATTATTTAACACTGGTGCGGTGTTCTGTCTCTCTTCTGTAAACGCAGTGCATTTGCCCTCGCCACATTCATTTTAAGGAAGTTTAAGTCATAGATCTCCGTGTGTATAGTAAAGGTTGACCCAACAGACCAGACAGCCTATGTGCTTCATTAACATAGCCAAATCCTCATTCACAATGTGACAAATACTGCCCACCCACTCCAAACAATTCAGCTGTGTGGTGTAGCAGTGAGTCACACTTGCTCACGACAGCCAGGCTGCCTCCAGGCTGCTGCTGGCATTGATAGATTTGGAAGCAGAGCCGCAGGGAACTGCCTCCTCCCTGGCCGTAGACAACATGGATATTGAACGCAACACTTGGCTGATTCTCCTCTGCCTTCCTGCAAACTTTGGGAACTCCGGAGCATCCCTCCTACGACTCCATTATGGTCTATTTGTGCTCCACATTAACAAGGACAGACCTGGAGACAGCTCACCAGAGATGCAGAGCCTTACATGGGGCTTTGACAGCACAGCTAGGCTGAGGGGTTCCTTGATTTCAGACTCCCCCCCCTCTTCTTGGCTGCTTGCTTTCATCTGTCTGCCGCAGCTTGGCATGTTTCTCCTTCCTTCCTTCTCTTAGGACCACACTAAGCTGGACTGCTGAAATAACCCCGCGTAAAAGGTTTTGCGGGGATGTTATTTTAACCTGAGTGTTTTTGGCAGTCTCTGCAAACTGCTGCACCAATGCAGCTGAACGGAAGAAGCTTCCCAAATGCTGTGACTCAAACCCTGTATGCTTTCTTCATACATTGCTATAGTCCCGGAGCTCCAGCAGTGCCTTAGGACTCCACTGGGATCTAAAAACAGAATGACACCAGCAACAAAGAGAAATCCCTGATATTTTTACCCTCTGGAAAATGTAGAGACAATTAAGTCAATGGGAGAGGGGTTCTTAACCGTATAGAAAGCAAAGAACTTCCAGCTTTCTCATTTTTCTCTATCTGTGCAAGGAAAGTGAAAGAAAAGTTTGGATGCCAAAATGTATCTAGGAGGAGGACAGGAAAAAGCAGATGAGGAAAGACACCTCCTAAAGTGGTCTTAAAAGGCCATTTTATGATATAACATTTTAAAATAGCAGAATCCTGGTTGATAAAGGAGTGAATACTGAGGGTCCAGGGTAGTGTAACTTTCCCTAAACAAGACCTCAGTTGAACCTACTGAAGCTGAGGAAACTTGGGAAAATAAAATGGGGCTGACAGGGGTTTTTGATACAACACATAGGGCTGGTAAAGGAGCAAATGATGGGACATGGGAATTTGGTGTTAGAAGCTGCTGAAGCACGCAGCACAGAGCTGCCAGCTTGTCCCCATACAATCCCCTGCCTCACAGCCATGCTGGCTGCTGAAGAAGGTCAGATCCAAAACTGCAAGAGTTAAACAGCAAGGTCAGTTCAACCATGCCTAAAAGTGAATATGGCAAGAGCTGTTAGTGATAAAAAAGAATAAATGGGTTTGATCATCCTTCAATATCAAATGCTTCTGAATCAATTGGGCATGCTCCTGTGCCAGCTCAGCGAGCACAGCACTTTTGATAGGCATGGGACGTGAGCGCATCATCATGCAATTCTTTCAGGCATAAAAATACAGCCTTCTGCAGACAGCTCCCAGTACCTAGAAGAGCCTAGGAGGAGCTGTTAGCTCTTGGCAATCCTGATTGGGGTGGGGGTTCTCTGGCATCTTCCTTTTGTTCCTGGAAGAAGCCATCCACCAGTCCCCTGACTCAGCCCAGGATTACCAGCAATATGTATTCTCTGCCCATACACCCCAAACAGAGCCTCCAAGTCAAGAGCCATCTTTTTTTTGTTGACATATTTAAATCTAAAAATTAAAAAGCTTAATTGACTTTGATTAAGTCAGTTTTTCATATGGGCATGGGGTCTGCATATAACAAAAGAGAAGGAAGTGGAAGAAGAGAAGAAGGAAAACAGATAGTCCCACACCCAAAACCAAAGACCTTGACTCCACTCACCACAAACTCAAGAGTAGGCATTCTCCTTGTGTTTCTCCTAAGAGAAATCAAAGCTCTCTCACACAGGCATCCTCACACTCTTTCCTTCTCTTTTCCTCAGAGACTTCCATCGTCAGTCTTTGCTGTATGTGTCTTTAAATCATAATTGGATAATCTCCCAGATTTTTGGGGACCCGTTTGCCAGAGGGATTCCTGGGGGTATAACTGCTATTTGATGAAATTCAGAGTGACTAAATTAACTAAAGGCTGCCTAAAGATAAGATTCTTTGTTTGAACTGGAAATCCTGTTTTACCAGCAACTATTTTTAAAAAACCCTGCAATAAAACATGTATGCTAGTGCCTTTATGTTCCGGTATAGTTTTTTCTGCCAAACAAGACTGAGCATCATGATCCATGTGAATGTCTCGTTGTGAATTTGGACCTTAGCCTGTGCACGTACTACCCTTGACCTTAAAAATCCCAAATGGATAGGCACCATTTGAACTAATTTACCCAAGCCCATTCAGGTTTTACTTTCTCTCTAAATGTATGTGTAGCTCCTAGTCCCACACCAAAGCCCTGAGCATAACAAGAGGGAGGGAGCTTGTGTGCAAAGTGGGACCTGCAGGATTTCTTTAAAAGCTTGTATAGGCAGCTAGCTGCTGGATGGCAACAGGCTTTTGTGAGTTTAAATGAGGGAATAACTTCTCTAAGGAGATGTTCACTGAAGGCTTCAAAGCTTTTTTAGCAAGTTGGTTTATCTTTCAAATAGTGAACCAGTTCCTATGAGACAGGAGCTAAAGTGCTAAAAAGTGTGTGAGAGAGGCTGGATTGTGTTGATGCTGTAGTTTCTCCTGCTACATGCTGATGTTCTCTGGTGGTACAGAATCCAAAGTTTTCTGTAACATACACAGCACTACACATTGCAAAGGGGAAAAAACGTCAGTGCTCTCAGCACCATAGGGTGCATCAGCCATGGGACCTATGACCTGTGATTAGAATGCCATTTGAACTTGCTCCTCTCTGAGCTGACAGAACTAGCAACAAGGCATTTTAGCTGTAAAACACACCATAAATTCAAGCCTTTCTAAGCTCCTAAGTCTTCAAGAAAGTCGCAGGTTGATACTACTATTGTGCTGGGAAAGGTTTATCTCCAGAAGTACAAATCTGTTTGTATGCCAACATATTTAACTGTACTGGAAGGACAGGACAGGAAAAGCCCTGGGAGAAGGCTCAGCTCATTCTTTCTGAAAGGCTGTGAAATGTTGCATGCATAATAGCTGTATACAACTGTAGGCCTGAAATGCCAAGGTTCAGCTGGAATCCCAAGTGCTTTACAGATCACAGCTTTAACTTAATTCACCCTTAGTTTGTAGCACACGCACTTAGTACAGAACAGATACTGATGATTTTCAATAGCCATGCACAAAATATCAAGTATCTGTTTCTATTTTTCTTGTTTTCTGCAAAAGAGACACCCTAAAAATACAGCAGATTTAACACTGCTCAGATGAGAAAGTCAGGGAAAGGTTCAGGGAACATTCTCGTTGAACAGACACCACAACTATCTCTATGCATCAGTGCCAGGACATATCTTACAGTATTATCACCCTCCTAGTTCACAGCTGATAGCTGAAAATCCTAATGCAGTGATTCCCAGTGTTTCTGAAAATTCTGATGGCTCAAATCCCATCCATTTCTCAGCATGATATTAGTTAACAATCTAATTAAACATATAACCCTCAAGGCGCTTTTTGTATTTTCACATATTCTCAAAAGCAAATGGATGTAAATTAAGCTCAATTATAAACAAGAAAATCAAAATATTCTAGTTGATCAAACCCACATATTTCTACTAGTTTTTGTGTTGTGGCTCCATGACAAATCAGATCCAGCCATACTGCTTATCAGTTCTCTATAGAAGTGTTACTAAATTACATCTTCATACTGTGTACACTCAAAGGATGTTGTGTAATGCAATACCAAATTAAAACATTGGATATTGTGTACTACAACGTAGTTTTATTTAATGTGTATAACAAGAAAAGGTATAGCTTAAATTCAAATTGAGCGGAGTTAAAAATCCCCAACCTGCTAGTGTGCTAGCACAGTGAAATATCATGACAGTAATGAATCAAATGAAGATGAAAACAATTGCTTAATTTATGATTAAACAAGTTTAACTGCACACAAAGCAAACTGTCACTGCCTTTTACGCTTTATCTTCAACAATTAGCAGAGCTAATGACTTCTTTTGCTTTCTGTATGAGACAAGATGTGATTCAATCCCCACTGGAAAACAGTTCACACAAAACAAGGAAATGCATAAAGGGGAAGGTGATCTCTTCTATCTCCTAATATTTATCTAGTTATTCTCCTCAGGCCCAGTCAAACAGTATGGCGTCTCTCATTATTTGGAAAAAGCCTCAGAGCTCTGAACATAACTGGAGTTTTCATGCTGGCTTTCAAAGGTATCTTTTCATGGCTGCCCCTGTAATGTCCTGAGAATTACACAGATCTCTTTATGGAAACGTATGGAAGGAGCACTATGGGTTTACAAAGACTAAGTCCATGAGAAAAGTGCATATAAAGTCGAAAGAATTACAAAATGAATGAGAGCAGGGAGACCAGCAGGCACCAAAGAGCTGGAAGTCAGGAAAGCACTTCATAAAGTGCCTCTCAAAATATTACCTCCCGTTGGCTTAGACATAAATGCTGTCACAGGAACTGTCTGAAGGACTGCAAACAAGGAATAATAATAGACAAGGGGGTTGCATCTCATATGTTTCCTATAGGGACAAAGAGTAGCTGTCATTTCAACAAAGCATCTCCACTTGTGCGAGGGGGAATAAAACAGCTGGTTAATAAAATATGTAGATAACATCAAGTTGAGAAAAGAGGGTAGGGGAGCACAGCTGAGTTCCAGAGAAATAGTACAAATAGCCCTAGAGAGCTTAGAAATATAGGAAGGAAATAACTGAGATGCAGCTCTTGGAAAACAGTCCACTAATTCATCAGGGGAGAAATGGCATTCACTGGAGGGAAAAGTATTGAGAGCAATAACACTGAAAGAAGGCTAGGAGGAAGCCAATGATGCATTTCCAATTTGACAGAACAAAAAAAGCTGTTACAATTTTAAGGCACTGTCCTTTTTGAGTAGGGGTCACAGAGTGGAAGATTCCCTTTGTGCAACTGCAGAAAGGGGAGGATGGAAATATACTGATTCTGATGTTCACAAGCACCAGTGTCTGGTGTGACCAGGCTTCACTGACTATAATAAAATTTCTCCTAGAAGCAAATTCAAGGAAATAGAGTTGTTACACTTCTGATATAGGCAACATATTACACATACGTGTATTACAAGGTCCTGCACCTGTGTTGGGGCAACACCAGACACAGCTACAGGTTGAGCAGAGCAGAGATTCTGAGCAGCCCTGAGGAGAAGGACTTGGGGGTGGTGGTCGATGAGAAAATGAACATGAGCCGGCTTCAGTGTGTGCTTGCAGCCCAGAAAGC
>JBCJKH010014957.1:4864-22929 GCA_039877255.1 Loriculus beryllinus | reverse complement strand
CTATAGGCCCCCTTCAGATACTGGAAGGCTGCTATGAGGTCTCCATGCAGCCTTCTCTTCTCCAGGCTGAACAGTCCAAACTTTCTCAGCCTGTCTTCATACGGGAGATGCTCCAGTCCCCTGATCATCCTCGTGGCCCTTCTCTGGACTTGTTCCAACAGTTCCATGTCCACATAAAAATGTTGAATACACCAGAACTGCACACAATACTCCAGGTGAGGTCTCACAAGAGAGGTGAGGTCTCACGAGATTTTACCATGGTTTATGGAGAAGGTGCTCTGTCAGGACTCTTAGGACACAACTGGGTGACCCCTGATGCCCAGGAGACAGGACTACAGCCGCTCCGTTCATTTCTCAATTGAGCTGCACACAACAGGCAGAGGGTGAGCAGCTTTGCCCAGCCTCTCTCCTCCCTAATAGACACCTGTGGCTGAAGGACTACGGATAGTCAAGAAAGAGTGCGGTTTTCTTCACAGGAAAGGCTGGCAAGAATGAAAGCAAGTGTTTCCTCAACTTTTTCCATGGAAAACTTCAACTTCTTGCAAGCCAAAGCCTGAATACTCTCATTTAAGAAACAGAGGCATCTACAATCAGCTCCACTATCTACTGCAATGAAGGAGTGGATAATCTGCATAAGGTCAAAATATTAGCCACAGTAAACTAAATGACACAGTGGCAGTATTTAAAAGAAAGAGAAAGGCCAGATAGCACATTGCTGTGATGTCTGAAATTTCATTGTTCAGGACCAAAGCAAGCAGCTGAGCCCATGCAATGCAAAGATGCAAACATAATGCTTGCAGAGGTAAGTTGCCACACACAGATCTCATTTAAACGCCTTTGTTCTCCAGGCACAGTTAATCCAAATACAGCAGCCTTTTGGTTACTTACAGTATGACTCAACTGAGTTTTGGAAAGGCTGTGAGGGAGCATCATGGAAAGTATAGTTCAGGTGTTCCCGTATTGCTGTTCTTCTCTGTGGGAGAGACTCCCCCCACCACCATGCAACATGGCGAGAAAATCCCATGGCACCTATCAGTAAGTAGGTCAATAAGAAAAACATCTCTTCCCCTATGTAAAGCTTGTTCTACCAAGTACATTGTATAGCGCTAAACTGAATTCTAAACTCAATCTCCTATGGAAAATTAGTGGATAGTAGTTTTATTTCTATTATTTTTTTAGCCAATCCAGAGTGAGAAGAGTATTTTTCCCCTAAAGACCTCATTTTCTGGGAAAAGCTCACTAGAAAGTAGCAATGATTAAACATTTGCAGTGTGATTAGCAAGTACACAGATGCAATAAAATACATGTGAAGCATTTCCATGGTCTGTTAGGGGCTTAGATAGAAAAAGAAAGAAAGATGTGCATAGTTTCTCATACAACTCCATCCCTGGCTCTCACAACAATAACCAGTTCCGTTCTCCAGAGCCTGCCCCCAACTTTGCAGCCACTTCTGAATTTCAACCTTGAACTTTTAATCTTTTTTACAAGACAGTGAGGAAATTCAGTTCTTCCCAGATAAATGCTGGAAAAGCAAGACGCACTGACAACTTTTGGTTGCAGTTACATTTTAATCTTTGCCTAACAAACTGACTCTCGTCTCATAGGTCATCTTCCCACTTTCAGATATCCCTGGTTTCTCCTAGGTGATCTGTATGTAAAATCACATGAACCTACAAATCAATACTCCTTCTTATGTTAAATTTCGGCATGTAGCTGTTTCCTTTTGTCACAGGTCCCATACTCCAACAAAAGTTTTGTCCTTGTAAAAGCAGTAGGCATAAATGAGATCCTGCATTTTCTATTTGTGAATTTATTCTATAATACTGTGAGATTACTTGCTAGGAGATAAGATATATAAAGCCTTTAATGTTAGGTTTGGATATTTTTGTCACACAGACAAACAGATGCGATCAAACTTAACACTCACTAAATATGTATCTTGCCTTGAATAGTTATTAAAGTCTAAAATGAAATGAAATCCTGCCAATATAAAAGTGGAATCTGGAAGCTGTAGTTTTTCTTCTCTTTCAGCAGTGAAATGGTTAAGGTTTTTTTCTGAAGAACTTTAGAGGCACAATGGAGAAGCACAGAAGCATAAATCTGAAGGTTAAATTTGTATTGGCTTTGCTCCTCCTTCCCATAGGAGCACAGATGGTAAAAACCTTAAAGCTACCCTTGCTATTATCATGGAATAAATGAATTATCAGGTTTCTCCCTCACAATGCTAACTATGGAAAGCACCTTCCTACTCACATCATGATCAAGATCATTTAAATGAAGAGCTGCTGCTTGTTTGATCTGGGGAAAAAAAAAAATAAAAAAAAAATAAAAGAGGAAAAGTAAAATAAAAGAGAGATCTCTCAAAGACCTGGACCACCCTTTGCACTTGGAGCAATTGCTTTCACACAGTTGCCTAAAGCTGCAAAGCCAGCCAAGCCCGCTGGCTTTCTAAAATGATGCAAGGTGCTCTTTCCTGAGCTTCTGCATCAAAGAGACGCTGTTTGTTTGTTGTGGTGGCTGCAAAAGATGCAGACACCTGAGAAGTGGTACTCCTAGAGGGAAGGCAAAGTAAAAAAGAAATGAGCCTTGCATGTAGCTTCCTGGGAAGAGAGGGAGGCAGCGTGAGGAATAATGAAAAAAAGGCAATGCAAAGCACTAGGAAATGTACTGGAGGGAAATATTCTCTCTGCTGTTATGATTAAAATTATCTGTTGGAAAAGATGAACCCCACTCTGCTCATGCTTCTGCAAGCCTTCGTGCACAACTTAAGACCACTTTAAGACCTTGATAGGCTTCAGGAAAGCACCTCTCTTCACAGTGTACATAAGCAATTAAAGTAGATGAAACTGGGATTTGAGCTGATGTTCCAATGTTAAAATGCGGATGAAACACGATCAGGATTTAAAACTCTATGCCAATATTTTTGCTCAGATCCAGTGAGAAAAAACAGCAGACTGTGAGAACCCAGTGACACAGCTCTTAACTAAATAACATTACCAGCTGGACCCCCAAGGTTAAAGTGAGCACTAGGTCTACCTACAGTTACTTAGTGGTTGTTACCATCTGTTCTCAAGCCTCTCTACAGCTGGAGTTTCGCTGTTGGTTTTTCTGCTCTGGATATCTAGGGGTTGTATTTTCAAGCTATTTTCCACTACAAAAAAAAAAACAAACAAAAAAAACAAACAAAAAAAAAACAAAAAAACAAAACCCACCACAAAAAACCACAAAAACCCACTATGTGACCGGACAGCTAATCCCATCTAAAATTCTCAGTAATCACTTTCTTCCAAGAGCTGCATCTCTGTGAGCAGCTTGAAGAATCCCATCTAAGCAGCAGAAGGTGGCAGCTAGGAAAACCTGCATATACATTTACATCTGTATGTTCTGTGAAGGTGATTGTTCTCAGTGAACATTGAACCTTACTATTAGTGACAAAGAGTAACAGTTTGCTTCTCTTCAACTGGTATTACTGTGCATGCCTGCAGATTATTGCTGCTGTACGGTGAGCATGTTGGTAGGGATGTACTCTGCTTTCTGAGCAGAGCTATGGCCTGATGTGTCCTAATGTATGAAATTAATGGGGTTGTGTTATGCAGGTAATTTATAGCTTGAGGTTTCAAGGAGATAGGTATGAGCTTGAAGAAACACATTTTTATTTTAAAAGGGGGGATAATCTAGACAAATATTTGTTTTTCTTCAGTCAAATCATATATAGGTCCTCTTTCCCTTTAATTGTCATGGTATATAATTTGGAAAATATTAGTCATTCTTCTTTCAAAAATACAAGTAGGGAAATTACATGGGCACTGAAGCATTCAGATGCAAGTGATATCATTAAAAAATAGCAGAAATACAGTAAGGAGAAAATTAATAGTTGTTCCCTTCAAAAAAGTTCCACAAAATTATGAAATACTTCCTCTGAGTTATGGATTGAGTCATTTGTGCTGCATTATTTGTACAGATGAAAGCAAGTTATTGCATGATTGAATAACACAATTAGATTTTTATTGCTGAGATCCTTTTTACAGCCAGTGTTTGCAGCACAGCAACTGTTCCCACCAAAAAGGGCTCCTGGGGGACTGGTACAAGGAAATACAGACAAAACCCAGCAGGACATAATGAGAGCTTGCACCGATGACCAGCACAGGTGAACTGATAAAGGGAAGCCAAGTATCTTTTGCAGGACAGAGACTATTTTTTGTATCAAACCCTTAAGTAGTAGGTGTGGTTTTCAGCACTATTAGTTAATCCTTTGAGTGCTTAGAATGGCTGCCATAAGCTTTTGGCCAAGGCTTTTGAAGCCAACTGCTTATGTATGCCTGCTGCCTGCTTTGTTCAACACTGAGGTTTCCCTGGATTGTAGAAACTGTCCCTCTGGTCTCTTTGGAGTCCCAGATGCCCCAAAAAATAGCTTCTAGTGGAGACAGTGAGAAAACTACTTTTTTCCAACTTTTCTGTTCTCAGATAACTGCTTTTAATATCTGGCCTCATGGATGCCATGCAAAAAGGCGGATGGTTCCAGAAATAGTCTCAGAAGCAGTGGCTCTTTTGGTTGCACTTCTTGTTCACACCCCTTTTTTGTGCAACTGAATTTGGAAGAAGCTCACAGACATCCTCCCTATATGTTCTGCAGCCCCTAAAGCTAGAAAAGCAGAGAGGACAACAGCTCTCACATCAGTTTAGCTCCCCAGAAGCACGGCTGCTCCTACAGCTCTCTGAGAAACATGACCTGCTGGCTGGCAAACTGCAGCCACTACACTAACACAGATGGAGCACCACATCACTTAGTAGCTTTATTGCACAGAGTGACAGGAAAAAAGCCTGCTGGAGAGAGCCTAGAAAATAGCAAGACATCAGACAGCAGGAGTTTGGGGATCACCATTTTACCCTGTGGGATGAAAACTCTTAATGGATAAAGAATTATATTGCATCTCTACCAATGCCATTCCAACAATGGAGCCAAAACAGTGATGACAGCAGCAAGCAGGGCAGGGACAAAGAGGATAATATGTGAGGGCAGTAAGAGGGAAAGAATAGAGCTTATCCTGGTAGACTTCCCAAGGAAAGACAAGAGAGTTTCTTGGTTTTCCACCTCCACATCCCACTCTGAACTCTGCTATAAAAGCACAGACAGGCAAAGACCAGCCACAAATGGCCAGGCACATGATTTGTATGGACAGAGGCAAATACCAAGCACCTCTTAAACAATGAAACAGAGCACAGAAAAAGGAAGCATCCGCATTCAAGAAAACAAAGACAACCTGAGGCATGCTTGACTGAGCAGAAATTGTTCAAGCTGCTACCTGCAGCAGATGCATAGCCCTCTCTGAACAGGAACAGCAAGACAGGGTATAAGGTATGGGGTACTTCAGTAGCAGCAGTGCACTGCACCATCAGCTCTGGAGTGGAGCTGTATTATAAATTATGCACTTAGACAACATTTCATAGGATTAGAATATCCTGAACTGGACAGGACCCAGGAGGACCATAGGATCCAACTCTTGATTCTACACAGGGCAACCTAAAAGTTAAATCATATATCTAATAGTGTTGTCCAAATGCTTCCTGAACACTGACAGGCTTGAGCCATGACATCTTCCCTGGGAGTTTGCTCCAGTGCTTCACCACCTCCTCAGTGAAGAACTTTTTCCTAGTATCTAATCTGAGCTTTCTCTGATGAAGCCTTAAGCCAGTCCCTTACAGCCTATCATCAGACACCAGAAAGAAGAGGTCAGCGCCTCCCTCTCCTCTCGCCCTCATGAGGCAGTTGTAGACTGCAGTGGGGTCACCTTCTCTGAGCTGAACAAACATAGTATCCTCACCCACTCCTCATAATTCATGCCCTCTAGTCTTTTTGCCATCTTTGTTGCCCTCCTTTGGACACGTTCTACTTATATATTTTTATTGTGGAGACCGAAACAGCACATAGTACTCCAGGTGAGGCTGCACCAGTGCTGGGGCAGTCACTTCTTTCAACTGGCTAGCTATACTGTGCTTAATGCACCCCAACATGCACTTGGCCCTCTTGGCTGCCAAGGCACACTGTGGACTCATATTGAGCTGACAATCAACCAAACCCCCCAGATCCAGTTCTGCAGGGCTGCACGCCAGCCTCTTGTCCCCAGTCTATACATACATCCATACGTCTAGTCCAACCTCCCTGCTGTCCGTAGCAGATGATCTTTAAAGGTCCCTTATGACCCAAGCTATTTTATGATTACTCTGTCCATCGTGCAGAAACCATTATTTGCTCTTGCTAAATTACATACAGTTACTTTTGCCTATCTTATGCAATGACATTGCCCATTCATGCAGGATATATGGGTAGCATTATTCTCCTCAGCCACACCTGAAAGGGACTCTCTACGATGACTAAGATTTTGTTCAAACTTAATTCTTGACTAATTATTCAGATAACGCATTAACAAACACTGTTATTTTCCAACATCTACTGACATCTTTTTCTCTGAACAGTCTAAAAACAAAATTCCCTCTGACCATGACTAACCAGTGTGTGAACGACTGCATGGTATCTTTCATTTCCATAGAGCTGAGAATGAGTTTGCATGGGAGAGGAGTTTTAAGCCAATACAATTAGACAATGAAAGGGAAGAAAGAAGAACAGGTTCTACCTGAGCACCACCGTACTTTGTACAGAAGCACACCATTATGTTGAGCTGGAGAAAGAGATTAATCTACAAAACAGATAATCTATCTTCAGCAAAGCAGAGTATATGGTAGGTGATGAAGGTTTCATTTATTTTATCTTAAATATTAAAAATTAAAGTGTAATAACCATAATAATGGCTTTTGGACAAAATTCCAGCTAACTGCTTTCAGAATAGCTGCACTCTGAAACAATTTGACCAGAAGAGGTTACGTACAAAATAAACTGAAAGTCTGCATTACTACTGGTCAAGTAACAGGACAAAGAAATATTTAAAGCATACCAAATTCCATTAGACACACATAATTATTTTTCCCTGAATATAATTCCCTGAAAAACAGAGAGGAGTTAGCAGTGTAACATTCACTCAACATTATACTTGTCAAACAGTATTTATCCAGTCCTTTGTTTCATGGTGATGTCTTGTCCTGTCTGATTTTATGTTTTCTGTTTAATTAGGTTTCTGTTAAAATAAGCGCAAAAGGTATTTGTTGGGTGTTTCATGCAGACATTCCTCACCTGCCTCTCCTACTAGGCTTTTGCTGCTGTGGGTCTCTGGCTGGCATCATTTACCCTTCAGCATCCACTTGAGTATGCTCCAGTATCCATGGGCTCAATGACACCTGTTATACATGAAAACATTTTAATTAGTTGTTTGGCTAAGAAAGGGGAAGATGTGATCACTAGGCCGGGGATGCTGACTTCTCAAGAAAAAATTGGTATCGAATTCTTCTCTAGCCTTCAGATAGTTATTTCGGTGCTTTGCTTCAAGTTTCCCATTTGTAAAGCAGAAATGGTATTTCCTTACCTCACAGAGGTGTTGCAAACTACATTCCCACTTCACCACACTCACTTATCCTTCCAGCTTGATAGCTACAGATTTTATAATATAATGCTCATAGTTAAGGAGGAAAGGGATTTCACATTACTGGAAGTGAAGGCTTTCTGAGTTTGAAAGCCGGCTCTCCTTTTAGCTCCTGGCAGTGCTGATTTACCCTGGCAGCTTGTAGGCTTTACCTACAACAAAAAAGGGGATGCAGAAACCATGACAAATTATTTCCCTGACAGAGATCACTGCCAATTGTGAAGCTGGCTGGTGAATTTCACACCCACCAGTATCCTGAGCACAAAAAAGGGGGAGGCAGCAGAGTGTCCACATTTCTTCTGATTGCTGATCACCAGTGACTGTTTGAAAACACAGGGAAAGTTGCTGGAGGTTTGAACAACCCCATCAGAAGGCTTGGTGTGTGCTCACAGAAGCTGAGGCACTAGCAGGACCTCCTGAGTAGCAAAGACAATGCTTGAACGCTTCAACTTGTGTGTGCCTTCATAGGTGAGGGCCTACAACAGGCTACAGTACTAAATGTCTCAAATTTTGAATCTTTCTGTTCTTCTCCTACTCCCTGGCCATAGTCAACCTGTACTGATGTGAGGTCCAAACAAGAGGACTCTGCCCTTACATACATTCAACTGAGCAATTCACTGCATCAAGAACTGAGCTTCCAGCTTCTGCCCCTGCTTCATGAAGTTATTTCACCTCCACCTCAATCAAAGGCCTACTCCGATAGATCATTGGTAGATATTTGTAATTAAGGATTCATTAGTGGGATTCCCCTTTGATATATACATGAAAAATCACTGCCCCCTCCTCCTCCAATTAATTTGATATGCAGTTTTGGTTGAGCAGGCTACGAGCCTCACTGCACAGGGGCATGAGAAGTAAGGTTGCTGCAATTATTCAGATGTTAGTTAAGCATGGTACTTTTCTGATTTTTCCTCCCTCTTCTCCCTAAGTTGAATCTTAGAGAAGGTGCAACTCATAAAAGTGCTTAATAACATCAATCCATACATCAGATTTTTTTCTGCCTGGTATTCAAATGTATTTGCCTTCTCTTTATCTCAGTCAATAAATTTTAATTTCGTTCTCCGGAGAAATTGGGTACGCTCATTAGGATCACCTTCCCAAAATGAAGACCTCGTTATGAGATGTTGAAACGCTGACTTCCAAATAAAAGAGTGATACTGTGCACAGACAAGGGGTTCCCCTTCGAAAACACATGGTGTGGGTTTTCTGCAGATGAAGGGCAGCTCTAGCTGGAGACACTTGTCTGCAAAAATACAGCTGCACATGGCTGTCAGCAGAGAAACCCACTTTCCAAAGGCTTCCCTGCTCCTGGGCCTCAAACACTGATCTGGAGAAATCCAGAGCTACTGCAGTTACTAGCAGGCTACTTCAAATAGCAGTTCAGGTAGAAAGAAGTGAAGCCCTTCTAAACCCATCGCAGCTCAATTCTGCAGGTGCAATCCCACAGGGTCCTAGCTACAGGGTGAAGGAGGATGAGATATCAACCAGAGGCAGATGAGGTGTACAGCAGAATGGGACTTACTGCAGGTGGGTATTTGCAGGATACTGCCAACATTGGCTGGCTCAGGGTAAACCTGCTTGGCTGCATGACACGAGGCCAGATGTACTTGACCAGCTCCAGTACAGGCAAAACTCCTTAGCATTTGCTTCCAAAAACCACGTAGACATGCTCTAACATCACCCACAGATGTCCACATCTGTGACATGCTTATGCAGCATAATCCAGGGCTATGAAGACACCTGGGGTAGCTGTGGAAGAACCTGGTTAAGACCTACAGTAGCATCGCTGTATTCCTCTGGCATCTGCACAAGCTCATCTAAATCTCACCTGGGCATGCACAGCCTGGCACTGTGCTTTGCAAAGACACACTTCAGGTTGTTCTAAAGAACAGAGAGGAAATCTAGTTCCTCATAGCAGCAGTCAGCTTCTCCAGTCCATAAAAACATCTCTCTTCCTAAATCTCCCACCCAAATAACAACTTGCTATTTCAAGAGGAAATTATATTGAAGTTCCTTGAAAAAAAAAAAAAACTTTTCTGCATTATAAAACCCTGAGTATACTACTGCTAACATCCACTGCTGAAAGGGCCCCATGGAAGAACAAAACACAAATTTATTATTAAAGTCTATGTCATACAGGAAGAACAACCTTAATAGTGACAGTTCACAACCTATTTATGCTTTACTTCATAACCTTCACGTCATTCTTTTAAATACAGCCGTTTGTCATGTCACAAAAAATGTCAAATATACTACTTGACATAAGAAATACTCACTTAGCTTAGGTACATCCATTTTCTTTCCTAGAATTACTATTTCTAAGAAATGACAATGAGAGATGAGCAGTAAACAGGTATTTTTTAGGGTTCCTGTGTTTAGCACCAAACCAGTGAAACTGGTGTCTTGCAGCTCTCATCTCTTTTCCAAGTTGTGAACCTCTCTGGGTGGCACATCCAGGGATGCACAGAAAGCCTAGGGCAAGCTGAAGACACTGGCCAGGCACCACACAGAACATGAGGAAGGAGATGCCTGCGATAATCTCCCGCTGGCACCCACTCCTGCCCTGTGGTAGTCCACTGAGAGGCTGAGGCGCTGTTACCTATGGCAGGGTCAGACATACAGATATACTCTTAATTTGCCACAGTTGGTGTATGCCCCAGAGCTGCAGACAGAGTGATGGTACCCACCTGGACACATGCAATGGCACAAACACTGCTGCTGAGCTTTGGAGCTGCTTTGTACCCTGATGCAGAGGTGTTTCACAAGGGCTGTGTGAGAAGTGTTTCACTGGCAAGCTTGATCAAACCATCTGGCACCAAAGCCCCTTACTGCCAACAACGCTGCAGTCACTCCCTAGTGAAGAGTGAAGCCATGGATGCTGGTTCAAATAAGAGATATGTATCAGGAGAACTTTTGCCCCCATCTGTCTTAATTATATGGAATTCAATCATTTCTTTGAAGAAAGAAAACAGTGTTCTCTGCCCCCCCTGCATACTGAGTCACCTTCTCAGGTCCAACCCCATGCTGTAAGTAGCTTCCAGATATTCCTCAGTGTTTATTACAGGAATTACACCTTCTGAATAGGCTCACATATATTCCTTTTGGACAAATAAAAGAAAAAGGCCTCTCTGTGCAATCCTGGTTTTGTTCTGTTTGACTAAGGAATGGCATTTTGTACTAAATTGTTGGTTGATTGTGTTTTTCTCTATACACATGCAGCTTTTCCCAAAGTGTAACCTTAGCAGTTAATAAAGTGACTCCAACACAACTGGCAGCTCCCCAGCATTTCCAGGCTGTAGGAAAGAAAAGCCTTTATGAAAGAAAGAGGCATGTTGTGCCTTCCTGCCCAAGGTCTGCTAGGTAGCAGAGGTTCACTGGCAAAGGGGTATTTGGACATACATGGTGACTAAGAATAAAACTGTTGCTTAGAGATGTCTGGCTACTGAAATAAGTTCTATTTGTTTCTACCTACAGGCACTCGGTTATTTCCACTTGGTGGGCTACCCAGCTTTACTTGTAAGCTGAAAAGATTTGGGGCAAGGGGGTGTCTTTGAACACTTAATAATTAAACAAAGACTGAGGGAAGGCAGAAGAGGTTGAGAAAAACCTATTTACAGCAAATTTAACCTTGGCATAACTCGGGTCATAGCTAGCTTCAACTTGGCTTGGTATTTTTAGAAAAAATATAGAAGCAAAATAATAACATAAAAGCAAAATAATACTATATCAGATTGAGTGGGGAAGAGATGACATTATCCTACAAGGTGAAGTTGTGGTTGGAATTTTTTCCCCTTTTTCTTCTCCAGTGAAATGTAGTCTTAGTTTCTACCTCAGACAACAACTGTGCAGGCCCTCCATAGCCTGAGACCTGGGGGATGCAAAGACACAGCTGAGGTTGAAAGATGGAGATGTTGGATCCATCTGAAAAGGAAACTACACAAGGGCACCACTGTGTTACAGTGTCCAAAACAGCATGCTCCTGATGCTCAGGATGGCCTGCCACATGTAGCTTGTGTTTTACCTCCTCAAGGAGCCCTCCAAGGGAGCTGGATGAGCAATAGACTTCTCTCCCCTTGAACAGAGATAGAGCTTCAGCTTCATGACATCTATAAGAAAACCCTGAGCCAGGCACAGGCAATCCCTAGGGTTTCCCTGGGAACCCTTTCAGTTCAGTGCTTCAGCCTACATGAGGCAAGCATGCTGGGCTCCCAGAAAACACAAGCACAGCAGGTCTGCCCATCAGTTCTTCTCTCTGCTTGAGAGTGGGCAGTCAATACCAGAGCTCAGTTACCTCCTTGGCACACAGATCCTCTGTGGCAGCTCTGGCTCATCTGCACCAAGACTACGCAACCATGCCCTATGTGCTGCACTATCAGCAGGAGGAAATCCTTCCTGGAGTGGCTGAAGGCTGCTCTGCATGACCTGCACCATCATTTTCATCCACGCATTGCAAAACACATGACAATTTAAGAGGGGCATCCTCAGTTTGAGAGTTTGGGGGATAAGGAAGGGTGTCAATCTGTCTTTCTTTGGTACATAACTCCTCTTAAAGCCTGTATCAAACAGACACAAACCCTGAAAAAATCTGAGTTTCTGCAGCCTTGCATTCCTAGGTTTCTAGAATACATAAAGGGCAAAAAAAAGAGGAGGGAGGCAGGAGTAAAGTATTAAGAACCAATGAAAAAGGGAAATGGAAACAGATGGGCAACTTAAAAAAACAAATGGCCCCAAACCCAGTTTTCCACACAAGCTGTGACACAGTCCTTAGCCTGGAGGTGTTGAAGGTATGCCACCTACCTGCGTGACCGATGTGCCTTAGCAGTGCACAGCACTTTCCCAGCCTGAAAGTCATACTTACATCCTCACACACCAGTTACATTTTATGGCCTGAAAAAATTAGTAATGATGATAAGAGAAATGCTTAGAGTGTAGCAAATTAATATTGCTAGCAAGATGTTCCATATTGCCTTTTCCAACACATAGGAGAGCGCCCTAACAAATTACGTGCAGAGTGTAAAAATAATAAATTAAATTACAAGTGAACAGCAACTCAATATTTTGCATGAAAAAAATCAATTTTCTCTCTCAGCTCTGTTATACAGCCAGCAAAAGAAAGAACCCAGCATATTATCTCCTCAGATTCCAAAACCGCCCAAGTAGGGACCTTGCTGTTTTTCTAAGCCATTAAAGCTTCTTCCTTTTTTACTGGGTTTTATTTTGAATTTCTCCTTTCACCCTCCGCTGACTCTGTGATACAATAATTTTATAGGTGGAGCTGAAAGTGCTGCCTAATTTTATGTCAGTTGATATTTGATATTGTGAGACCTATTTTCTCTGCTTATAACTTTGCCCAACTTGAAACTTCCTGGGTGAATTTTACCATTCCAGTTATCAGGCTCAGACAGGCTGCAGGGCATTTGCATTCATTTAATTTCATTTCGGTCCAAGTGAATCTGCTCTTCCTGTAAGCAAAACGATGGGAAAAGATGTGGTCCTACCCTAGTAAAAGTAAACACACAAACTTAGAGCCCCTTTTCTTGAGCAGCACATCATTCCTTTTCATTTGTATCCTGAAATTCATGGGAGATGGCTTGCTTGACGAAATGAAAGCCTTTTGTGGGGAGCATGAAATTTTGGGAAAATCTGGCCAAGTTGCAAGACCATTAAAAGATCAGTTTGTACAAGCACAGAAGACTCTTCTGAGGCTTCACAGCTTATTTCTTTAACTATTTTATCCACTGTGAGCCTGATGCAGGAAAGATTAAGCAGGAGATCCCCTGAAACTGTGAATTCAAGCAAGAGAAATGTGTCTGGAAAGAGCAGCCTGGAACAGACTTATCCAGTGTGGCTGGAAACCAGGTGGGAGGACACTGGTGGAAGATCCAGGAGATGAGAGCTGAGGCTCAGAAGCAGCGTGTGCATGTGGAAAGTAAGACTAATACAGGCCAGAAAACAAAAATTAGGAAGAGGAGGCTAAAGGCCAAAGACTGGTGATTCAGAGCAGGGAACAAAAAAGGAAAAAGTTCATCACACAGTCTTCTTGGACGGGATGGAGCTGAAGAGACCTCACATTCCATGAAAACCGGCTAGGAAAAGTGGATTGAGAAGCTTTATACTTGTTTAGAGTCAAATTGAGTGTTAATACAATGCTGAGTAATGGGATTCTTCTTTTGTGTTAATTTGCTTCTAGAAAACCTTGGGTGATTTCATAAATGTATTAAGAGGACATAAAGAAGTCAGAAAAATGCTCTTGAGTCTACAGTGTTGACATGGAATTACACCGCTTTTGTTTTGCCTTTTATTATGTCTTTATTTGACTTTGTAAGCCCAGCCATGCTTTTTATGCACCTTGTGTATTTGTTTGCCTATGTGCATGCAAACATCCAGAGACACTTGCCAGCACAGATTTTACGTGGGCAGACTCAGAAATATCCTCCACCTGCCAGCAGGGACAGCAACCAGGCTGCGCCTGGAATCCCACCACTGAGCTCCGGCAGGTAGGAGACAAAAGCACAGCAGGGGCAGTCTGGAGAAGAGAAGGCTCAGGGGGGACGTTATTGCTCTCTACACCTGAACAAAGATTGTAGCAAGGGGAGTGTTGGCCTTTTCTTCCAAGTAACAGGAGAGAGGATAAGAGGAAATGGCCTGAAGCTGCTCCAGGGGAGGTTAAAATGGAATAGTAGGAAAAATGTTTTCACTAAGAGGGTTGTTAAGCATTGGAACAGGCTTCCCAAGGAAGTTGTTGAATCCCCATTCCTGGAGGTAGTTAAAAGACATGTAGATGTGGCACTTGGAAACACAGTTTACTGGTGAACTTGGCAGTGCTGGGTTAACGGTTGGATTTGATGATCTTAAAGGTCTTTTCTGACCTAAGCCATTCTATGATTTTCTGAAAATCCAATTAAGCCTTTGCAAAAGCATCATTCTGTAGCCCTTCCACTAGGCTTCATTTCAATTAGCTTTGGATCAGGTCATCAGTAATTTTTTTTACAAATAGAGATTTCATATAGAGAATATAAGAAAGGCTTTGAATAGCACAGAGCAGGCTGTAATGGGAAAAGGGTAATCAGAACTTAGAGACATTTTTTCTTCAGATCTTTCACATTCCTGCTGAAGCTTTCATCTCATCACTGAAAGTGCAGTGCTCGCCATTTTAATCCTGGAAATCAGGAATAAGTTTACCAGTGCAGTCTTGACGGGTTTTATTTGCAGGAGCTAATAAATGTCGGCTCCAGTTGAAGCCCATGCAGAGCTGTAGGCATATGCTGCTGAGGCTGCTTTGGAAAGTTGGCTTTTAGGGGTCACGTAAACATGAGTTTAGCTGAAATATGTATCTGTCATACTGATGCCAGTGGGATGTCAGCCCAGTTTCTACAAGTATGGTATACCATGCATACAAGTACAGTATTTGGGGGCATAGGTGTTACCCACTTCCTTAACTTTGATCAAAATGTGTATGCTACAAAATCTCCTACTGATGCCCCTGGGGGCAGAGCAGCAAGGAAAGCACTGCTGTTGTGTTCACACCAGAAAATGTCCTTCTTGCCCTGCTGTGAGATGAAAAAGGTGTCATAACAAAGGCGGAGTAGTCCCAAGAATTCATCAGGTGAGGGACCATGTGCATTGCCTATCAGTGCCTGTACTAGGTGCTTGTATGTAGGCCAATTATCTGCCTTAGCAGCCACCTGTGCCTCTGGCAGCAGCTGCAGTGGGGTTACTTGCTGAGTCCCCTGTGTCCAGCCTCTCCCCCACCAAGACACTTGGGATCCTGGAGTTCACTTGGCATCCCTGGATTTTGTAGGCTCCTGTCCTACATCCACAACCGCTGGATGGATTTTGGTGGAGGACTGGCTCTGTGCTGGGTGGATAACAGAGCAGGCACACACATGCTCACCTTCCCCTTCTCATCCTGTTGGATTTTGTGGAAGAAGTGAGACACACATCTCGTCCCAGTTCAGCAGCTGCAAAATCTGGAGGGAAAGGATGTTTGGAGGATGCCTTTATGCTCTGCGTGCAGCAGCGGGGAGCTGCCCCACAGCAGCAAGGGAACACCACTTCTGCGGGCTGTACTGCCATCTAGCCCCAGCATGCTGCTGTGGAGCATGCCACAGATTTAGCTAGGAGGATGTTAATGATCCAGGCCTGCAATTTTCAACCTGTGGTGGAAATATCCCCACAGAGTAAGAACAGCTTCTGTGGTTTGTGATGGGTCATGCAGTGAAGCAAGCCTGTTGTCAATACACTTAAATCCCCCAGATAACAGGCTGTACTGCCACTGGAAAATATTTAGGGAACTGCTATTGGAAAAAGTTGAAAACTCACTGATTTAGACTTATTAAGCAATAGCTCACCTTCCGTGGCAAAACAAAAACCACAAAAGTGTTGTGGAAGTGGACAGTGATGCAGTCACTGTGGACAAAAATATCTGTCAGGACAGATAAATTCCAATGAGCCACATCTAAAGCTGTGTTGGTTTAGAAAATAAAGACATATTTTTCCTAGTGTCATAAAGCATCATACTGCATTGGTGTAGCTTCCTCTAATAATAGGAGTTGTGGCCTCCTCATTTTCTGAACATTTTTAATGAGACCCAAGAGGGCAGTTTGACTCCTTGGGAAGCTTGCATTCAACAAATACAATTTTCTGACCCCATCAGTATTAGCACACTCTTTGCAAAGGCAGGTGAGCCATTGCAGGGTTGCTGTAAGAAGCACTCACCCTTCAGAATGCAGAAGAAATCCAAGTTGCTAACCGTCTTCCAAAGTCACCAGAGTAGCGACAAATGCATCACGGCAAAAGCCTCATTGCCTATTTACAAAACTAATGGTTGCAGTTTCTTCCATCAAAATCCAGGCTGCCAGCAGGAGCACCTATTCCAGGATTGTGCCTACTAATACCAGGCAGCTCTATGTCTGTGCAAAGGATGCATTTATGAGATGAGTAGGGATGTCAGAGAAGGAGCTGTAGACTGACCTGAGATGCTGTGCTGGCCCACTAAGAAGGTAATAGGGAAAAGTTGAATTTAATGGAGATGTTTTTCACTGCCCAATTGATCACACATCCATGTTGCTGTGAGAGGCACAAGAACAAGTACAGTTCTGCCATTGAGGAAGGGCCCCAGAGTGAAGCCATCCTAGGAGGTGGATTTTCAGAGCCTCCTTCAGCAAAGCCATCCCTCAACAATGCCACGCTCAGCAGTGGAGACTGAAAATGTCTCATGTCTGTTCCAGAGCACCTGCAGACTTGGGACAGCCCAGCCAGTGATTCACATCCAGCCTTTCTACTTACAAAATAATAACTAAACAACTAATCACACTTTTCCGAAAGTGGCATTTTTATAAATATCCAAAGGCAGATGCTTCATCTCTTCTGCATCAGTGTCATTTAGCTTATGTAAGCAAGCAGAAGTGTCAGCATGAGAAATTTCCAAACAAAGGGCCAACATCATTCGGACATTTCCCTTCTCCCTCATGGTTTATATGGATTTGGGGTTTGTTACATTTTTGTTTAATTCGGCTGAACTGCAAGAAAAGATGCGAACTATTTTCAGTGCTATACCGAAGTCTCTGGTTTGAAACGGCCAAAGTGCCCATCTGTAGAATACTGAGGGACCAGTAGAAGCAGATACCTTCTCACAATTAAGTGTCCCTTTCCACATGAGAAAGAAAAATCATTTTTACCTCTCAAAGCAGCCAGCTAAAGCTTAATGAAGACTCACAAGCCAGAATAAACTTAATAAGCCTGAACTGATGAAGATAAAGATAATCAGACAAAAGAGAAAAACTCTGCTCCCATGGTCATTGCAGCACCAGCATCCAGCTGAAGTCAGCAGCAGGGAAGCCTCTCTCCAAAGCATCCCATGGGCTGGAGGCAGGTCTTGCAGCTCTAAAGAGTTACAAGCTCCTCAGACACAACTTAAACCAGGTTGCATTCAACCAGTTTACTCCAGTGAGAACAAAAGTTTACTTTCATTCACAGTTCAGATTATAAAGCTTCATGCTTCTGACAAAAATATTCCCCAGAATAACATCTGGGGTTCTGCCACTTGATAGTCCTCAGGTGCACATTCCAGTGAAACCAATTTTTTGATATAAGGGAAGAGGAAAAAGAGGAAATATTTTAATAATTTTTGTTGGGTTTTTTGTTTTGTTTTTTGTTTTTTTAAGGTGTTAATACCCATTTCCTTATTTAAATTTATTTGATTCCCAAACAGGCAAGGTACAAGGTTTAGCATTCAAGAACAGATCAATGGTCCATCAAAAATAACTGTGATAACACCTCCTTTGAATTTTGCTTTTGTATTTGTCTTGCTGGAGCCCTGATCTGTTCCATCATTTTGCCTTTTTATCCTTTTGCCATGTTGGGAGAAGAAATAACCTTATGCCAGAGAAGGACCTTCCTTATCACTGATGGAGACAAGACTCTGCTGTGAGAGTTTACAAATCTTGGGCACAGGGAGGAGAATTTCTCAAGGCACATAACAATAGTTTGTCACATCATTTTTCTTGGGGTTGAATTTTCTCTGAATACTGC
>JBCJKH010014956.1:9813-22786 GCA_039877255.1 Loriculus beryllinus | reverse complement strand
GTTATATCTATGCCACTTGGGAATCTTCCCAGGTATTGTTTAATGTTGTTGTAAAATTGTGAAAATGCAAGATTTTTTCTTATTTTCTTCTTTCTTATAAGTAGCTTCCCTTTCCACAAGATGCATTTAGTATGGTTTTTAATATTTTGCACACTATTCTTGATATACTGTATGTTCTTCATACTCTGCCTTTTTAAAATCCAATATTTTTGTACTTCTGTACTTAAGAACATTCTCCTGAGTGCCTACAATTTGATGCTGTTGCTCTGCGATCACAAGAATCAAATCTCCACCAGCTTCTCTCTCATTAATCACATACATTTAGTTTCTTGAGGATGCACCCAAGGATGTGAGGATGCACATGTCCCCCCTTCTTGATTACTCAGCAGATTTAAAAGAAAATAGCTTCATTTTACCTCAAAAAATTATTTTCCATAGTAATTTTATGATTTTTATTCTGGTCTATGCCAGGGTAATTGAGGTCTTCATGATTAATGATGTGCTTCTAAGAGAATCTGTTATGCATACAAATATTTCCTGACCTGTCTGGTTTTGCACTGGATTGCACGTGTTAATCCATTTCTTCATAACATAGTTTGTACCTTCTCTATCATATGATTCCCTCCAAATGACTCCGGTTCTGGTAAGCTGTTCTGCATGCGGAATGTAATTTCTCTGATCTTATAAATATATGTTGTCCTTTCCTGTATATACCCTCATGTTACTAGGGTGTTTTCCTAACTTCTTAGAGTTCTGAGCCAACTCTCAGTTAACCTACAGTAATTAACTTATTTTTGTCTAAACACATATGGTTGCAGCGCTGCAGTCTTTCTTTATATAACCCTAAAGAATTAATTTAAAACAAAGTACTTCTTGATTCGTTTTTTGGAAGAAAGTCTTCTTATCACTTTTACTTCATTATTTTCAGCAGCCTGCACTCTGTTACCTTCATTGTGACATTCTAGAAAAATTTGCATTCCTTTTATTTTAACTGTGAGCCATGAATCCATCAGCCTGAGGATGCGCATGTGTATGTTGGGATCATTATAGCTGCAAGGAGCTCACCAAGTTTGAACATCCTACAGAGTGAGGGCCTACCAGATAATTAGCATTATCCTTGACTACTGAGAATGCATTCAGTATCTAGTAGACAATTAAAAAAAACCCACAATCTATACAGAAAAACAAAATCCACAGTTGTGGGAAAGGGGGATGTTAAATCTCTTACATATACATAGAATAAGCATCTAGAATCAACAGCAGCTTCACACAAACAGTAATTAAAAGCCTTAAAACAAAGTGTATTTTAAGTAAAAGTCTTGGGTATTATTTCTTGGTTTTGTTTTCTTCTCAGCTGACAATTTTTTTCCTCTCTGTTCCTTTAGCCTTCTCCTGTTTCATATAAAGGAAAAAAAGAAAGTACGTGATGCTTTTTGCTTTATCTTATTGTCTCATCAACAGCAGATTTTTTTATACTTCTTAGCAAAAGTCAGGAATAAAAGCAATATATCTTATGCCTAAGAGGAAAATGGTGTGACATCATACAGACATTATTGGCATGGGAAGATGACAAGGAGGGTAACAGGTGAAGGTAGAGGGATCAAGTTCAAACCCCACGTGTAAGACTCCTGGGGCTGTTACTTTTAATTGACTGAGTTCTTTGAGTAATCAGTTACTAATGAAATCTCATTTTTCATCAAAAAGCCCTGCTTTTAATTTGCAATTCATCTGTGAGTACCACTGCCATTTCATAAGTAACTATGGAAAATACTTGTGACAACATTACTAAAGACTGTATGGTTTTTCCCAGTCTGTCTGGATAACTCTTCACAACAACAAATTTCTTCTACCTTATACTTTAAATAGATCTGAATATTCTTTTCTCGAGGGCTTCTAGCCTTGTGTCTTAAGTAAGTAAATAAATAAACCTCTGTCCTATTGCTTCTGCCCTTTCAGAAGAATACACTGTCTATTAAAATGAACCATTCCTATAATGCTGAATGGCCATATTCACCAGTCCATGAATTTGTAATTTAGCATGTTTACTGCAGTCCTGGGATGTGTACCACTTAAAATGTTCACCAGGGACTTTGTCATTTAGCTGTGTCATATTATTATACTGTGTAATGAAACATAACCACATAATGCACATAAATAACAAATTGTCAGCTCCTTGACAAAATATAAAGGGAATATAAAATGTAACTTCCATCAGAATCCCAGATAAAACAACATAGTAATCTTCTGGAGAAATGAAAAAGTTGGCTCAGTGAAATTCTTCCTCTTCTTTTTCAGTTGAATATAATTGAAAGAAGCAGGCTTTGCAATACTTTTTTTGGCAATACTTCCCAACCTTTGTTCCCTACTAGGTTTACAATTTGTGATTTTTTGTTTTTAATACAGCCATGACATATCTGTATCATGTGGAAAAATAATACATACTTCTATACATATCCATCTTCTTCCTGGCTCGTTCTCTGTTGTTGCCTCTTTGTGTCTTCTTTTGCTGCAATCTTGACAACAAATATTTGTAATTTTATTTCTTTTCCACCAGCTTGCCCTTAGCACTTAGAATTTGCTGAGCCCAAAAAGAAAACCTTGATGTATGTGTGCACACAGCTGCAATTAATTTCCAGGCTCAGAAGTTCTGAAGCTCAAAAAAATCTTTCACATCCATTTATCCCCACTTGTTTAGCTGTATTTCTTATTCTCTCTCTCTGTGGCATATTCTATCATACTGCACATGGAAGCTCTCTCCAGTGTTTGTAAATGAACAGATACTAAAGTGTTTTAAAGAACTATTTCACACACATGTGCACAGACACACACAAAGAAATGACAATAATTAAGAGGAAAAATGAAGGACTATCAGTTGGACAAACACATTTAAAAGGCAACATAGAAAACCAGAGCACACTGAAAATATGCTGAAAGTGCAGAACAAAATGCAAACATGCTTGAAATTACATTAGACACATTCAAAGGAAGCATATACACACTTTTTGAGACAGGGTAGAAAGTGTCAAGTAGCAGTTCCAGAAGAAATCGAACAAGGATGCAGGTCCAGGTTGGATAGGGCCTTGGGCCACATGGTCTAATATGAGGGCTCCCTGCCCATGTCAAGAGATCAGATCTAGATGATCTTAAGGTTTTTTCCAACTCTAACTATTTTATGAATCTATGATATCCGGAATGCTGATTAAAACTTGAAATAAGAGATTGAAAGGATGCGCTAATTTCCCATTAGCAAGTTTTCTTGGGAAAAAAAATACAAAGCAATAGCATTTTGAGTGAAAATAATACATTTTTAATCTATTTTTGCCCTTATTTTCTCACTTGTTTTTTCAAGTACAGGAGAATGAATACCATATGATATGTTCTAGTACAGGCTCAAATTTCAAAACCCATTTTCTTCCATGCTGTTTATTCCTTTTGTGTTTGCCAAGAAAATCTGCATAGCTTTTTTACTTAAGCTCAACATCTTTTTCTAAGTTGTACATTCAAATTTTCACACCACAGTTGTCATAAACTGTGCATATTATTTTCCACACCTGGGGATTCTCTTTCCATGCTGCACTAGTGTGGAAGCTTAGAATGGGGCTGTAAGAATAGCAGAAGTTTGACTTCATCAGTAGATCATGCAGGAGGTAAAAAAAAAAAATAATAAGCCTGAAGCCTGAAGCCTAGCCATAAAGATCCTACATTAACTTAATAGTTTTAGAAGTGACATGCAACATAAAATCCTTGTAGTTCAGTCAGATGCTAACAATTTGAAACACACTTTCTATTCTTTGGCCTCCCTAGTCCTAAGTATTTACACAAGACACTAAACCAAAATACAAACTCAGACTGTATATATGAAAAACTACAAGTAATAATTCATGTCCACCTTCTGATCTCAGTTGTAAAAGATTCCCTCACACAATAATTATAGCAAGAAAGAGGGAAAAAGAGGAAGAAAACCCCAGCTTAAATAAAATCAAGCAAGCAAATTTAAGACTCTTCCCAGGGACAATTTCTAATCTAAAGAAACTAAATTCATTAGTTAAGAAATTTGTTGTCTACTGATTACTATCTGCTTAGCTCTCATCATAATGATAGTATAGCTTTTATGAGTTGAATTAATTGTCTAATATAATGGAGTGTCTCAAGAGCATTCTGAACAAAAGATTAATCCTAGTCTAGAAGCTTTTATATCTGCCCAATTCCTTATTCTCTGCCTGGGTGTTTTATCTGCTTGTAGTCAAACAAATTAAAACTATCCAATAATATAGTCTGTTCAATAAATTAAATCTTTCTTTTTGTAAAATATTTGGAAGAATAGGAGAAATAATTGCACTTTGTTTAATGTAAAATATAGCTGGACACAGAAATTCAGATTTTTTTTTTTTTTTTTTTTTTTTTTGGCCAAAACCTACTTCTAATCCCTAGAAGCATTTAGCAAGCATTTTGATTAAATTAGGGACATAATCAATCATCTGGCTATTATTTAGGCTGATAGCAAACAGTACATCTCGCAGCACTGTATTTAAGAGCATAGGAAATACAGATTAATAGTAACCAGTGCCAGACAGTTAACCAGTCACTATTGTTTGGTGAAATTACTTAAGTCAAATACAGGAAAGACCAAAGAACTAACCATGAACTAACCAAACAACTAACTATGCTGCATTTTCATAAACTTTTATATATTTATTACCTGCTTTTGTGGACTTAGCTGGTCAAATTTTTCACTGCAAGCAATTTGAAAGCTAAAATTGGGTGTTTTATTTGAGCTGCCTGTGAACAATTGTAACTTTAGTTTCACATTTATATGCTACCTCAGAAGCTTTCGGGCATGGAGACTTCAGCACATGGATTGCTCTCAGCTTTGGCTGTCTGTTGTGGTCATGGGCTGCAGTTATTCCAGCATGCAGTCAGTCACCTGCACCATGCAGGTCTCATGCCTCCTCTCTCTTCATAAGTAGCAGAGCCTGAAGAAGGGTGAAGCTGTGATTCTGTCAGGGAAGAGCTTGAATGGAGAGGGAGCTACTATAAGAGATCTGGCTAGAAGGGTTACAGGAAGTTATCACCCTCACTTCTTTCAGACTGGAGGAACAAATACTGCACTTCTTATCCCTGATGGCACTACAGTTTTACAAGGGAACAACACAAATCTCATCTTTGTAGCAACAAGCACAAGTTCCCCTCACTGCTGTCAGCCTCAAGTACCCTGCTGGCTTAAGGACAAAACATTTTGTGCACTTCAGCAGCTGGCTGTTGCAGTTCACTGGACTGAAGAAATAAAGACCACAAACACAGCATTATACTGCTAGGCCAACCAGCAGATGCTCAGTATGTCCTTCACAAGTTTTAAAACTCACAAGGGGATTACAAGAAGATATCCCTTGAGGATTCTAGGTGGAGTAGTTTCTATTGAAGACTCATCTATGTTATGGCATCACCTCTATGTTTGTGTAATCACACAGTATGAACTAATAGACATAGACCCCCATAGTTTTAGGTCTGCAAAAATGCAGGAATGGGGCTTTCCATAGATAAATAGGCTTTCTTTCAAAAAGGGTCTGAATAAGAAATAAATAACTGGAAAAATAACAGGCTGGATTCTGAATGCTGGTGTGGTTTGGCAGGATTAAGAACAAGATTAAGGGAGTGGAACTGGATAAAAGGGCACACCTGTGAGCTACCTGTCCCACTGGCAGACCATCTGGGACACCTAAGGAATAGGTAGGGTTAGCCCAGGCAGTAACAGAGCATCAAGTGACTTTCTGGCATGTCCAGTGTAGTGGCAGCCCACTGTGTCTGCAGACAGGTATCCGTGGTGGTCAGGAATGAAAACCAGCAGGCGGTTTCCCAGTTTTCAACAAATAATATTCTACCATCTTCCTGAGCAAATTATTTCACTTAATTTATTGTTCTGTGGGACTACCACAATCTGAGGAAGTCTCAATATTGTTTATGACAATTCTTTGACAAACAGAAAGAAAAACAATGAAGCACTTAGTCCATGTCTTTGTCTGCACCAATTTTGACTGTTTTGAGGCTTTTTGTTTCTAACATTTGGTTACTCACAGTTGATTTCATCTATTATGGAACAAAGGCAATTTTGGTTGCTTCACAATTACAGTTTCAAATTGCTTACTTTTATATACCAAATATTCACTTTTTTCCATTCCACTGAAGAGCATTTCTTCCATCAGCCAACTCCTATTAGAGGAAAATTCTTGTCCATATAAGTGGAAAAATAAAAAAATTTCAAAAGATTCTGTAATTGAGATTACAATCCTGCTTTAGTTGACAAATCACTCAATGAATATTCACTGAAAGTGAATACAAAAAGGGGTCATGGACATATCTGATTCATACATATATGTACATACATATTGCCATTAAAAATATTTACAAGTATATATTCAGATTTCTGCATATATGGGTCTGGAACAAAACTTGTTTGTTTACAGCACAAAAACCCACAATGTCCTGGCATAGAACACATACTTCATCAATGACTGAATTCTCAAAAATTGTGGCAAATGAAACTTCAAAGCCATGTTGTTAATAAATAGATCTTCAATTACAGTCTGACAAATGTAATCTAAAGCAAAGTCAAATAACCTGCCATTCAACTTCAAGCTGTCATCATAATGAGTTTTGAAATATCATCAATAATATTGACTTCAAGGTGGTTTTTTAGGTGTACGGGCCAGTTAAAAAAGTGTTGGAGGAAAAATTTCTTCACCATTTTCAAGTTGGTTTTATTACAAATCTATTAATATTTTCAAGTGTCCATTTAATAATAAATTCTTAACACAGAGCATTATTTGTTAGCTGAAAGTAATAGGCCAGAAAAAACCAAAAATTAAGTTCATAATAAATTTTATACTCTTCCACAGCACAAAGCCTCATATTAAAACTCCTCTCTGTCTGACAGTTGCAATAACGGTCTGAATAAGCATTTTTGGTCCTCAAAGAAGTATAGCTTGAATTATGTTCAAGACAAAGAATGAACAAAAGCATGCTTTATCTAAGCCAAGTCTAACTGTTTTGATGCCTGTACTTTATTTTTCACACAAGGATAGACTGTTACAGCCCTTTTTAATCTTTCCTGCTGGATATAGCAGCATATATGCAGTCTGAAGGGACAAAATACATTGCAGGGAGTAAGAGCTTCACAGATGCACTGGAAAGTCCACCCTCATGCTGCCTCTGAAACATTTTTCCTCCTAATTATCCCACCAATTTCTGATTAAAAAATTCCAGGCTACAATACATAAAACACATCAAAAAGTGCTGCAACTGCAGCTTTGTGAGCAATGTAAAAAGCAGCTTCTACATGTCTGAGTTAAAAACCTGGATAATGAGATGAGCTAGGCTCTTAGCTTTGTTTGATTGAACACAGGGTTGCCCAGCTGGGTGTGAACAGATGATTAAAGAGCAGAGTGGAGGGCATGAGGCAGTAAATATAGGGGAGCTACGACTTCTTCCTGTGCTGGTGTTAGGACAGCCTTGGTATGCATTCCTTGCAGGGTAAATACAGCTCCTTCTTTAATGACCCAGTAAAAGCATTTGAGATTTATTTCTTTCTTTCTCTCTCTCTAAGCAAACGTAAAGTGTCTCATAGAAGCAAAATTCTGTTCTTTGCCCTAGTTTCCATTCATTCAGGAAGAGAAGACAGAAACATTAGTTTTCAGATGATTTCTTTTTCTGTGGCTCCAGGAAAGAAAAAAAACAATAAAATCATAAGCCTAGAATTTTAATTATCTAAACACCATTCCTGTAAAGAAAGCATAGGCGAAACTGAGCCACCAAAAGGCTCTGTCTAGAGAAGTCCTCCACTTGCAGTAAATGGTTACATCAACTTTGTGGGTGTTTACATTTAATAAAAAATAATTGTTTTGGAAACACAATTGTGAAAACAGTTCTGTTCTCTGTCATATATTTTGGCTCGTCTGGGACTCCTTTTGTTTTTAATTCAGTTGATCCTGACTACGTATCCCCACCTGTAGTTCTAATCAGTGGTTACAAATATTGCAATTAGCTGCTGTGGAAATGATTATGTTTCCACAAACAGAGGATTAGAGCTACATATGAAGAAAAATAATCAAGAGCAGATGAATGCTTCAGAAAGAAAGAGATCTGGGTCTCATGCTAAGATTCTTAATAACAAAATAGAAAACCGATAATAGTAAAAAGGGAAATCAAAAAAGTATTACTGCTTGCCTTTAATGAATTTTTCCCCTAACGGTTTTTAAAATCCATTGATTGTAAAATGTCTGTTCTCAGGCAAAGATTTAAACTGATTAAAATGCACAGTATACTGGGGATTAAACCTTTATCCCATGACAAAGTTCCTCTCAATAGAAACATTAAATGACTGGATTCTGAAATTCTCAGAAAAGGATTTACTCTGAAAAGGAAAACTGTTTAATTTTATCAACAACAGTGCAAGAAATACAGCACCAATCTGGCTCTGACTTGCGGCTCAGAACCAGAAGCAAAGTAAAAACGACTATTCCCTAAAAGCAATGGTTTCTATTTTTTTTCTAGATTCAAACCCTACCTTTGTAGGGTTAGCAGCCCTATATATTGGTGCAGATGGCTACATCCTATAATGCTCTCAGGTAGAAACTACAGCCCATTAGTGGCATTATGACCCCTCGCTACCAATTCTGAAGAGAATAATCCATTATCCTGTCAAAGCTAAATTTGAGTGATGCTTGAAAACTATTCTGATATTGTTTACAGTTAGAATTAATTCTGATTATATGAAATAAATTTTCTGAAAGTATTAATTTTTAAGACAACTTGTTCGTTTATGTGGGTCAATGAAATTTTGTTAAAGCACTAGCAGAATTGCAGGAAATTACCTTGTTCTTGTTGTTTACTGCCTACCAGAAAGGCAAAGATGATTGCTATCTCTTGCGGACATTTAACAGCAAAATGGCCAGTTTAATAAAACATTCTGCATTCTGAGAATTGAAGATGATAGTGTGTGAGTCACACCTTGATAGTAGCTTTCACTATTTTTTTAAGGTCCCACATGTAGCATTAACTCTGGCTCCCAACGTACACATATTTGTCGCAGATTGGACAGGGCATTTTTATCAGATCACGATGGACAGTAGGTATTTCTAGGCTTCTGTTCTATTAAACTTAAAGCTGTATAAAAGAACCCTGCTTCTCAGGACAGCATGTTCAGACTTTTTTTCAGTAGGGGAAATAAATTGCATATGGTCACTTTCATCCAATACTGTTCACCTTTAAATTACAGGGATTCCAATACATTTAAACTAAATACAGATATTTTATTGAAAAGGCCAAAGTCTCCATATGTAGATTAATATTTCTTAGCAAATAAGCAACAGTTTTGACTATGTTTTACTAGTGTGAAGCAGTATATAAAATGGATTGATTCTCAACTACATTTTATTATTACTTTAGTGTGCTTTAGCCCTCTTCTACATTCTTTTAGATTATTTGCATTTTCAGTATCAGGCCTTATACCTTTGAGCCCCTGAGTAAGCATGTTTTTAAGGTAAGAACATGTTTGTTTTTCCTGATACTGGTCAAATTTTGTCTTCAAATATGTTTTTTGCGTGTGCATCTAGTTTGCACATAGATTTAATAGAAACAGTCACATGCAATAAACTCTAAGATTTATTTGTTTAATCATACCTATGCTTTTCTCCAGCCAGTCCTGACTGAATGATTCTAGTACCCATTTTTTACTGGCTGCTAATATTCAGCTTAAAATGAATGAATGCTTCATTGCAACCACTTTTTCTTTCTGAAATTCTTCCCATTCTGCCTACGAAAACCTGTCTGACCCCATACTGTTAGGTCTTTGGGTACATTCCATATACTCTGTCATTGTTTGGATATTCCTTTCATAATGTCTTAGCACCTCCTCCCACTATTCCAGATTGCAAAACTGGCTTTTCAGCCTCAGTTCCATACTCAAGGCTTGTACTTTCCCATATTGTTAAAAAAAAAAAAAAAAAAAAAAATGAAAAAAGAAGATAGAAGCCTTTTCATCCATTTCATGTTCCTGTAGAATGCAGAAATCTTCAAATATTTCTAGCAGTTTTACAGTCAGTCAATTCTACATGAGTTAAGTGGAAGCTATTAAACACATCAAGAGCTTCAGAGCTAGCTATTGTTAGAAAGAAGACTAACTTCTGAATCTCTGCCTTTTGCTGACATCCATTGCTACTAGCAAAGGCAGAGTTAAGTGCCGTTTAAAACTCTTCGATTTCCAGGGAGTTTCAACTCTCATGCAGCTTTTAACTGCCCAGTTTTTCCATCATAGGTACTTTCTTTGTTGCTTCTTTTCTTCTGGTGCTATGCAATATCTATTGATCATTCAATCTTCAGTGATGCTTTACACCGTATCTGCTTCTTACTACCTGTGTTCAAACCAGCATGGCAAGCCTGGACAATCCAGGCAGAGCCTAAGGTGTGACTTCTTCCCAACCTGCATGTCAGAACATAATAAGAACCATCTTTGGTTCATTCAGGTCCTTTAAGCCCTGTGTCCGTCTCTCAGAGACAGCAAAAGAGCCTGACGAGTATAAGAGTGAAGTTAGAGTATACTTTCCTCTAAAGTATGTCTTTAGCATTCAAACTCTTTTATGGCTCAAGTAATTGCCATGCCAGACAGGGCCCTGTGTTTAGACATGAATGGCTTCCATATGGTTAGAAATCCCCCAAGGATTTGTTTTCCATAACCTTCACCAGCTTTCTCTAGGATCCAGTAATTGCAACATCTTCTGGCAAGAGTAACACAACTAAACTACACACTGTGGGCTGCTCAACCCACTTATCGACTAGCTTCTTTTAACCCTTTCCTTTCATGATCTTCTGTAAGGGAAGATACAACAGGCAATGAGTCCCACTCCTTTCGCCCTGAATCTGCTTAAACCCATGCCTGCTCACCTCCTTTTCAAACAAAATAGTTGTATGTTATTTAGCTTTCTTGTATGGATCTTGCTCTTTGATAATCCTTGCTGCCTTTCCTCAGACTGTTTTCAACGACATGCTTTCTGAGATGGAGAGGACCAGAACTGAACATTTACAATTTTTGCATGACCAGTGGCTGTTCTGGTGGGTCACTCCTTAAACTTCTGTCATTTCCACTTGGCAAGCACCCAGCTAAGACTCAATCCTAAGGCACCCAGCTCAGACTCAATCACCGTTGGTTAGCTCATATAGGCATGGTCCCAAACATCACAAAAATGTGTACCCAGCGTCGGATTTGGGTTAACAGCATAATTCTGCTTTTTAAAACCTGTTGAAAAAACCTCAGGAAGAAGTAAGATAAAGCAGACAGATTTTAAATTTGGCATATTAAAAGCATTGTCCTCCACCTTGCAAGCAAAGTACTCTTCAGCTTTTTATGAGCTCTGACATGCAGAGTTGCAATAAGCAGGGAAGACTTCAAGCCCAAAAAGAAAAAGGAGAAGCCCTGAGAAACAGCACTAGCAGCAGCAGAAAAGATGCAGGCTCCTTGAGTAATATGTACCTGCTCTGATTTCAAGTTTGAATAGGACTCCTCATACTCTGATGAAACCCAAAAATATGGTGCCTTTGTAGCTCCAGTTTCAATATTTTGTTGACTCCCCTACTTTTCGCTCTGCCTCTGTATTTCTTTGTGTGCTTACTAGTTTTCTTCTTTCACTTCAGGGTTTTGTTTTTTTTTTTTTTTTTTACTGCTTCTTTGAAGACTATTAGTGCCAGTAAAACTTAATTGATTTTATTTTTGCGGAGACACTTTCATGAGAAGTAAGACTGGTGGCACTAGAGCCCATGGTGGACTCAATAATCTCTCCACTTTACTATTTATAATGCCCATTTGTATGGTATATTAATATCTTTTTCAAAAGACATTATAAGAAAGATTCTTGTTTGTCCCTTCTTGAATAAAACTGTAACACTGTCAGCCACTCAAAGATAAATAGTCAATATTTACTGTAGCAGCACGAAGCTATAGCTACAGCTATAAAACGACAGGTGAAGCCATCTGAAGATATTGTCAATAGAGGTTTGGGGAATAGAAGGTTACTGGCCCTTGTGTTTGAAAATATCAGTTGTCTTCAGCAAGATAGCATGATCCTTTGTACTGATGGCTATTTGACATTAAAATGGACTTAATTTTCTCAATCTTCATTTAGCAGTTTTCTAAAAATTATTTACTACTAATTCATAAATGAGTCTCTTATGGGGAATTATAAGACTCCAAGCATGTGTCATGCTTTAAGCCCAGCTGGCAACCCAGAACCACACAGCCACTCGTTCAATCCTCCCCTTCCTCCCCCTGCTCTTAAAGGAATGGGGAGGAGAATCGAAAGAATGTAACTCCCATCGGTTGAGATAAGGACAGTCCAGTAACTAAGGCATAACACAAATCACTACTGCTACCACCAATAATAATAATGATAAGGGAAATAACAAGGGAAAAGAATACAACCACTCACCACCTGCCAACTGATACCCAGCCTGACCTGAGCAGTAATCTAGCCCTTCCAGGTAACTGCCACCAGTTTATATACTGGGCATGATGTGCTGTGGTATGGAATGCCTCTTTGGTTAGTTTGGGTCAGGTGTCCTGTCTCTGCTTCCTCCTGGCTTCCCCTCCTCCGTGACAGAGCATGAGACTCAGAAAGTCAAAGTAAACTGAGCAGCAACTAAAAACACCAGTGTTATCAGTGTTGTTCCCAGGGTAAAAGTCAAAACCATAGCACTGCATCAGCTACTAAGATCACTGTATCACCTCACACAATAATGTCATCAATGTATTGCAGATATTCTGGAGCTTGCCCCTGTTCCAGTGCAGTCTGGATCAGTCCGTGGCATATGGTAAGGCTGTTTTCACCCCTGGGGCAGTCGGTTCCAAGTGTACTGGACACCCCTCCAAGTAAAAGCAAACTGTGGCCTGCACTCTGCTGCCAAAGGAATTGAGAAAAATGCATTGGCA
>JBCJKH010014954.1:0-11194 GCA_039877255.1 Loriculus beryllinus | reverse complement strand
ACTCTTTTCCCAGAAAGACTGCAGGTAATAACTTACCCTTGCTATAGTTAGATTACTTAAAGCAGTGCAATGTAGCCCTTAGGTTGTCAGACTCTGAAACTGCTCTTCTACATATTGGAGTGCCTTGGAAAACTCAGCTCCTTAGAAGCACAAATGTTTTCAGCTGTGATGCTGTAAACCAGAATTTTCCATGGACCCTATAGAGTGCCCACAACCTGTGGAGCTGTTCCAGTGACTGTATTCTAATGCTGATGGTGAGGGGCACAAGAAGCAGCCTTTATAATAGAGTGGTCCATGTATTGCACTGCTGTAAAGTGAGATGACTTTAATACCTGCTTTTAGCTTGTGGCCCCACTAGGCACAGCTTCACTGGCAAAATTCTGGCCTGCTGTAATGTGCTTGTGCATGCTGTCAAGAATAAGGCATCCTGTCTATAAGGAATATGTTCTTTACCGTGAGGGGGTGAGGCACTAGAATGGGTTGCCGAGGAAGGTTGTGAATGCTCCACCCCTGGCAGTGTTCAAGGCCAGGTTGGTCAGAACCTTGGGTGACGGTTTAGTGTGAGGCGTCCCTGCCCATGGCAGGGGGGTTGGAACTAGATGATCTTAAGGTCCTTTCGAACTCTAACTATTCTATGATTCTATAATAAACCAGTTCTGTCCTTTGTGTAACATTTTCCATAGCACTAATATAAAATCAATGATGTTTTTGAAAGGGATTGCTGTTACCCGTCAGAACAGATCATGAAATTATGCTTCTTTTTACTTCCAGAACTGTAGCATACCTGGAGGCTTGTATAAAGCAGCAGCACTGGCCATAATTTACTGCATTGCAGTAAAATCAACAATGCAGCATTCTGCAGAGCCAGGCAAATCCTCTGATTTGCTAAGTGAATAGGGAAAAAATGGTCAAAAAATGTTTTAATCACATTACTATATTTCTTGTTTGTAACTCTCCTAAACCTTCATTGTGTAACTAAACACTGGTAGCTCTTGAAACCAAAATTTTGTCCTGAAACATAATTTGCAACCATTTCTTTTACAAGTAACAAAGGGAATTGCACTGATTTTTCTAAAAATTCTTTCTTTGGGGAGAGGAAAGAAAGAACAATTTGAGAAGTTAACACTAACTCATACTTAATTTCCAGCTGAGAGAAACCAAATTTCAAAGTAAAAATGTTAGGTGTAAGAAAATAAAGCTTCACTAATTCCATCTAAGAGAAACCTCCCATAGCTACAGAAGCATTAAAGACATTTTCTGTAGTTGAGAGTAAGCATAAACTTAGGATACTGCTGTCCAGCTATATAGGGCCATAGCAGTTTTTAGTTTTGAATTAGAAACTCCACATAGTTTAAGCTATCACAGCTTGGGAAAAGTAGAAGTTGTGACCTGATTTTTTTTTTTCTTCCCTATTAAAACTTGACACCTCTTAAACATATTTCTTGCCTTTTTACAATTTACCACCCAAAAGTTAGCTCCTGGGAAAATTACGTATTTTCCCCAAGTCCAAGGAATTCTTAAACTGACAGTGTAGTAGATTATTATTTTTTCTGTAAAAGTTTGAATGCTGAATAAATATAATTCCTTTCTAATAATATGATGATAAAAAGAATTATTGTAGTATTGAAATAATCTACTCTTTTCACAAGGTTGCAGTTTGATGTTCTCATCTGAAACACAAAGGTAAGAAAGACAACTTATTATCTCAGTTTAGTGGCAGGGATCTTCATAACTGTAGAATAGGTAAAAAAAATGAAGATGAATGCATGCTTGTTTTAACTTAACCATGTATTCAATACAAAAAGCGGTAGGCTTTGTGGAGGAAGCATTCGTCTATACTCCCAAGATTTCATATGTTAGCCAAATAAAATTTTGGTTTCAGAATTTCTTTAAAAGCCAAAAAAATGAGTAATCTGCATAAAGATTGTACAAATTCATTAAAATCACAGTGTGTTATGGCCAATGGGAGATTTCCTCCTAGAATAAAAGACCTTTTATGCAGGATATCACTATACAGAATAGCATTATAAATCTTAATATGAAAACCACATGATTTTACTAGTTTGAAATACATGCAGAGAGGATTGAAAAATGTAAAATAGAAACCTTAGCCAAAGATATTTTATTTTAGGGCAGTCTACATGAAATAACATCAGTTAACCATTGCACTATATAGTAACTCTACATTATCATTCTAGGTACCTGGGAATAACGAGACCTCTTACGTATCCTGTAAGGCAGAATGGGAAGTGTATGGCAAAAATGATCCTGTGTGTATGGCTCTTATCGGCCTCTATCACTATACCACCACTCTTTGGTTGGGCCCAAAATGTAAATGATGAAAAGGTTTGTTTGATCAGTCAAGACTTTGGCTACACCATTTACTCCACAGCAGTTGCATTTTATATTCCAATGTCAGTGATGCTTTTCATGTACTATCAGATTTACAAAGCTGCCAAGAGGAGTGCTGCTAAACACAAGTTTGCTGGGTTTCCCCGTCCGGAGAAAATAGAAGGGATTTCTATGAATGGAGTTGTAAAACTGCACAAGGAATCTGAAGAATGTGCTAATTTTTCACGGCTCCTAAAGCATGACAAGAAAAACATTTCCATCTTTAAAAGAGAACAGAAAGCTGCCACTACACTTGGAATTATTGTTGGGGCTTTCACTGTCTGCTGGCTACCCTTTTTCCTCCTCTCAACTGCCAGGCCCTTCATCTGTGGTACAACATGCAGCTGTATCCCACTGTGGGTTGAGAGAACATTTCTATGGTTGGGTTATGCAAACTCTCTCATTAACCCTTTTATATATGCCTTCTTCAATCGGGACCTGAGGACAACTTATCGCAACCTCCTGCAGTGCAGATACAGGAATATCAACCGGAAGCTATCAGCTGCAGGGATGCATGAGGCTCTGAAGCTTGCAGAAAAGCCAGAATTTGTTCTGTAAGGTCATTCATCCTTTACTATGATAATTTATTGTTTTATCACATTAGCTTTTCCCCACAGTTTTGAAAGAAGAGCTGTGGAAAGAACCAGGCTAAGACAGTTATCAAGAAACTGGAAGGTAGCAAGGTTAGTTCTTGTACAGCCTGCCAATCCTAGTGAGCCTGGAGAAACAAGAATTTGGGTGTAAGAGGAATACCAGAAAGGGGGAGGGTGAAGGGTGTTTGAGTTGCTAGTGAGGAAAGGCCAAAGGTTGTCTAAACCATTTGTTTGGCCCTTGGCCCCAGACAATTTTAGAAGGTCTGAATGTTAGATGCATTTTGTATCCTAGAATTCTTTTGTTGTAATAAAGACCTGAGAATGGTGAAAAGTTCAGTAGAATTCATTGATTCCCACTTTGTTATTTTAAAAATAAACCATTTCATAAGCAGCTGCATCAAAGAACTTCTATGGCTTAGAAATACTCTTCATTATAAATGAACATATGTCCATTAAATGTTAATTTACTGGATTGTCTGAAATAAAGTACTTTGTGAAATTTAATGTTGCCTTTGCCCAGCAACTATGGCACTGAAAGAATGTTACACTTCCAATGTGAATATAAGAGTATGAGTAAAGTCACATGGACCAACATCTACTGCATGCAGTCATGCAGCATAATTAGGTGCAGCGTTGCTATGCCAATTATACCACGTAAAGATCTGTCCTATATTTCTAACATAACATAGCAAACGTGCCTGATTACAGTTTATTTCAGGAGCTGACTGGTCTTTGTTCATCTTTTCTTTCTTTAATTCTCTTGGCTTTATCAGTTGAGCTGTTGTCTAATCTAGATGGAGACTCTATCCGTGCTCAGGTCATTTCTGTTAATATACAGCTAGTCCTTGTTCCACTTCACTAGCTAATTTATTGTCTATTTGAAAGCTCTTCTAGCTTTTCAGGATTTCTTTCCTTTCTGAAGTCAGTACGGAAAAAATAAACTTAAGACTTTATGACAGTCAGAGAAATCTGGGGTTATAAACTGATTTTGGTCATCACTTTGGTTTAAGATTATTTAAAGCCTTGCCTTGTGTAAGAATCAAAATAATTTATTCTTTCTAATTCAAGTTGTTTCCCCCACCACTGCAGCTCACTGAAGTATTTGATTCTACTTCTCCTGACTTTGGTAACAAAGATCTTCCCGCAGTGGAGCAGGGTCAAATATTATAACAATATTTATAGTTTAAATTTAATAAGTGCATTAATTATATTAATATATTCCTAGTAATGTATTAATATAAAATGCACTGATTATGTAATAGACTACTGTAGCAACCTCAAATAATAATAACACAACTCATAAGAACAAGATGCTTTTCCTGGACCAAGTTTCCACTGCACACCATGTTCCAGATGAAGCACAGGTAAATGAATTGAACAAAGTGTATTTCAGAACTCAATCTACTTTTTCAAATAGAAGGACACTGATGAAGAGACATGTTCATTATCAAATTGCCTCATCAGCAAATCACACTTCAGGATAACTTCTGCCCCCACTTTCTCGAGTATAAAGCCAAAATTGCTTAAATGAATGTAGTAATGTTTCTTTCAACTAAGGAGTGAGAAGTTTGGCCAGACTCCTTCTTCAAATCATACAGATAACATTGCAAACACTTGATCTTCTAAGTGGCAGATACACAAGACCTGGATTGATGTGCTGAGCTATGTGTACTGAAAAAGACTTAAGCCATTTTAAATGTATTTGTACACTAGGATACATATAGTAGGAAGTACATTTGGCCTCATTTTTAGAGAAAGATCATAGTTTTGTAATAGTAAGAGATAGGCCATATCCCAGCTTCCAAAAAGTTGTCTGAGGAAGTTTCACATTGGTTTGGAACTGTCCAGTTTCTTTTAGATATTCCAAAAGTACTATGCACAGTAGGATAAGAAGAAACTGTGGTCCAGAATATCTGCAAGTCCTGTAATATGGAGCAGAACTCATCTTAACTCAAGTATACTTTCTATATTTGACATGTTTCTAACTGTTACCTATCAAAGTAGCATTTTTTGAGTTCCTAACATAAAAGGAATTTTCACAGGCCTACTGTATTTTTTTTTCCCCTATATGAGGGGATATATTTATACAAATAAATGTATCTGTGAAGATTCCAAGTGGACTTGTGAAACTCTGAAGCTGATTTTAGAATTCTGGCCAGAAGTTTCAGCCTTTTATATTCTGCAGGAAAGTGAGAAGTTGTGTTTCCTCCAAATATTTTTTTTTTGTTCTTTTAAATGAAATAAATGTCTTATGAGTCAGAAATTAACATTTACCCAGCTGTCACTAAAGGCAATTGCTTTCCTTAGGGAAAGCATCCTTCAGGACTCCAGCTCTCCTCTACCATCTGTTTCAGGTAATGAGAACCCAGGAAAGAGCAAGAGTTGTTACAGGCTGTGTGTCAATCCTTGAAGTATTTGGAGATAAAGAGGCACTTTTCATCTCTGGATGTGTTGGGAAAGAAAAGAAAAAACCACAAACAACCCAGTTTCTTCACGCAGCCAAACCAAAACCAAAGCTGTGTGGCAAAGGGAAACTTTTGTCAGATGAGCTGTATTTGAAAGAAAAAGTGAAGAAGTTGAGAATAGAAGAATGCCCCATTATCCAAGCACAGGGGTAACACAGGGTTGAGAAGAGAAGAAAGCTTTCAGACAGAATTCTAGCTGAAAGAGGCTTAGATAAGAAGCACAAGGAAATAACTGCTTAGATTCAAGAACAGGCCTTTGTTTTTAAAGATACATAAATAAAATTGCATTAAAATACCTACCTTCAGCAGTGGGTTGTTTTTATTTTGTTGTTTTTTTTTTTTTTTTCCGCTTAAATTAGATAATTCACTACTCATCTGCCAACAGATAACGTGAATGTGTGAATGAGAAGTCTACATCATGTGTGCAGCCTGATACATGCTAATACCAAACCCTAGAAAAGATTGCTGTCTTGGTCTATGTGTCTTTTCAGAGGTTTCTAGGAGAAATCAAAGGGGGTGAATTACATAGGTGGGGTTGTGAAAAAAACAGTTAATAAAAAACCTCCCAGAGTAACCCAGATCATAGGGAGGCCAGCATAGCACTAATTGGACAAGGACAGAGAAAAAGAAATGCGGTATCAGAAGCAAGATGCAGAAGCAGTTCTAAATTTCAGACTTGTGATTGGATAATTACTGTTGGGAAAACATGCAAAAAATGTAGAGGCAACGAGGGTACATATCCAAGATTTTGAAGGTAAAGATGCAAACCTTTCTATAATAGGCTTGTGCAGTCCCACTGAAAAGACTGTCACTACCTTATTGCTTAAAGGGAAGCTGGGCTCTGCAGGTCAGCACTGCTCCAGATTTAATAAAAGCCTGGTGTTTTAAAAAATGATAGCAGCATGAAGTGAATCTTGACCTTAGGTAAGATCTGTTGAGATGTAAAAGCAATGAAATACAAGCAATCTCTCTTGTTGTTTTAAGAAACGGTTATCTAAATCCATAGACCATAGTCACAGAGTGATGTGGATGATGGTGACAGCTAACCCTATACCCCACCCCTGAGAGTTTTGGAAGGTTTCAGCTATCTTGTCACAGTGTGAGATGTGAGAAGTCCCATGGTAACTACAGAGTGTGAAAGAATTGAAATACTGGATAATCTCAGGCTTTCTATGAAGGTAGCTGTCATTTTGTGTAATGTTCAAGTGTTTGACAGGAAAGGCTGGAATAGGTCCTTAGGTGGACAGTGCAGCTCAGTCTAGCTAACAAATAAGAGTGGAAAAAGCTATCCTAGAGAATAGTATTATTGCCCATTAACTGTAGTGCAGAACTGGCCTTGCCCCAGGTGAATATTTTGTCTGAGGAAACTTAGTGAAGCATTGTTTATTAGCTACAGTACTCATATGCAGTATTTAAAGCTGGAAAGGTCAGTCATCTTGCTGTATGGCCATAATACTAGCAGTCAGTAGTTCTGAAATTGGGATCAATTGCCTTACTAGACTGACAAGTTTTTGAAACAGCTGTGCTTAGTTCATGCACACATCAGACTTGTATTTGCTTTCCAGGATCTCATGAAGCTGTTTAGCCTTTTTGCTTCCTCTATAGCTCTTGAGTGGGAATTTACCTCTCTTTATTCAGGGAGGGAAGGAAACACCACAATGCACTTTTAGATTAAAGTTTTTTTCCCCTTTCGGGTTGGTGTTTCTGCAGAAGTGTAACTGGCTATACTGGCTCAGGGGATGATCACTCAGCTACCCCTTGCTTAAGCACCGGGAAAAACAAGGTGATAATGTGAAATGCTCAGGCTGTAATATCAGAGTGATTGCCACAGGCTGAGGAAATCAGGAAGCAGCTGTGCAACTGCTGACAGCATCTAGATCACCTCTTCAGACAGCACAGGCAGCCACTCAGTCTTCACCTGCAGTCCGAGATCTTCAATTGCTGCCAGAATTATTTAGATATCAATACAGGGAGATACTGGCCAGACTTTCTTTACATGATTCTTTGCTCACCTCTACAGTGTGTGTAAAGGTCCTTGAGAGCAGCCATTGTGTGAGGCAGTTCACTAAAAGGAGTATTAGTCACAGCTATGCCAGAGATCCTTCCCTGAGCCCACCTTGTCAGTATCACTAGCACATTTTACATAAGATAAACACCAGCTGTGACCAAAATAAAAGCCAAAGAGCAAAGCCCTGAAAGCTGCTTCCCCTCCCCTTACACAGCTCATTATGCTGTGTTAGCAATACCCTATCTACAATTTATCCATAAAGGTAACACTAGACATACATGGATCCCAGGTGAGGGGTACTGGATGTACCTCCTTTACGTGAAATGCTCTTTCCATAGCATACCTCATGCAAGTAATAGCAGGCAATGTACAGGTTGTACTTTACCAGGAAGCTCTATGCATCCTTCTAGTCTTACCCTGCACAGATACACCATTTGTGTAATTTGTCTGCAATAAAGAGGACACAAAGCAGCTTACAGTAAGGGCTTTAGATGAATAGACTTTGGCTGAACAACTCTTCTCAGTGTAAGCAATACCCTTGGAGTAGAATTTGAGATAATGCTTTTGTGAAGAGTTTATTTTGGCTGGTTTTGCAGCTTTCCCTGCCCACTGCGCACACTCCCATCTCAGTTTCTTGAGTTAATTGACTGGAGTCTAATCAGTAACTGTTGCTCAGAAGTTCTCAGTATCACATATGACCATATTTCCTCATTGCCATTCCTGCTGGCGACTGCCTTTGTAAATGTACTTCTCACCTATTTCCACTCTCCCATTTCACAATAGCAGTTATTCTGCAGTAGAAGCAGGCAGTAACAAAATATAGCAATCCCCATTGTATTTTTCCTCCACATACAAATAAAACGCAAGGGTTTGTTGCAGCCTCATTACATTGTGAAAACTGCACTCCCCTTGCTCACTTAGTACTACTTTTTTGAAGGAAACTCTCTGTGGTAGAAGCCTTAGTCTTAACATTTTATCCCAGCTCCACCATCTACCAGCCTGTATGTTTAACACAGTATTGGCACCTACCAAACTCCTCTGTTTAGCAAGAGTCTAACTGTATAATAATAGAAATAGTAGGGTAGAAAAAGTAAATTTATGATAACATCTCATTTTTTATGTCTATTGCTTCACCCTTCAGTTTTATGAAAACCAGTATTTTTCATGCTCTCGTCTGACAATTTACTAGCTAACACCACTTGCAGAAAGATATGTCAAACAGCAGGAAATAAATCTACTACAATGAGACACAGAGAAGGGAATTATTTATCAAATTAATACTATAAATAATACAGACAGGATCCATTCACATCCCTCCTCCCTGCTGCTTTATGGCAGGAAAGTGGATTTCCAGGCAGCCTCTGCTCCAGGTACTGAGGTCAATGCAGCAGCATTAGAAGAACATTATTGAGGTAAGTCTGGGGATCACTGACCAAGATACTGTAGGTACAAAACTGGAAAGTGTTTTGAAGCAATGCCATTTTTTCTGCTGCTTTCCCTTAGCTATCAGCTTAGCTTTCCATACTACTTTTCTTATCTTTCAGAAAAATCTATTCAAAGCATAATATTCTCAGAAAATGTGCAAAATCAATGTATCATCAAATCCTGTTCTCTGATTGCTTACGAATCAGTTCTTGCCTTTTAAAACTGTGTTTCTCAGGAAGACGCACTGAGAGAGAAAAGAGAAAATTCAGAGACATTAAAAGTAGTCTTAAGGTACAGAATTATTAATATCCTGGAAACAGAGAACACACACCCCTTATTTTAAAAGATGATGAGGTAGGAATGGTGAGGAATGGATTTTTATTTTTTTTAATGAGGGCTCAAGTAAATAAATGAAAAAATAGCCTCAGAAAAGCTGTATTAGAAGAGCAATTTTTATAATGTGTAAGAAATACAAATTTATATCCGTCCTTACAGATTTTAATCTCTTAAGTAGCTACTGCCACAAAAGAGAAGGTTCAGCATGAATCTGAAGTGAATTAATACTGTTTTGTATACCCACTTTCTAAACATTTTGCCAAATAGGCCTGTCATTTCCCATACTCGCTATTTTGGCAGCCGTTTCAGCTGCCTTGCTGCATTGCCAAACTCCTCCTTGTGCAACAATATTTCCAATAGGGCAGAATGGCTTCTACTTACTGAAAACTGAAAGGTACTTTAGATTCACAGATTCATTTGCTTCTGCTGCAAGAAAAAAATTCCCTCAGATATTGTGTTTTCTTAAAGACATAAATATGGGGTTACTGTAAGGGATAATATTTTGCTTATTTATAACTTTGTGACTTTACTGACTGAAATTATTATTTCTGTCATTTGTGATCTTTCACATAAAACCAGTCAAGTTACTTCAGCAAAAAAATGCATACAGATGTATAAAAATTTCCCGAAGAGACCAATGCAGTTTCATAAACCAACATACCAGAGTGAATAAATATTTTGCTTTTAGTTTTCTATCTACTCAGTCAAAACCAGCAATATTTCATTAATTCAGTAGTTGTGTGGTCTCGATAGTTCCAGAAAATTGTGTTTACAGTATACTTATTTTTACTTCCTATGAGAGAAGTGAATGAAAGCCACTGTAGTACGCTTATTTCAGCAAAGGCTTTTCAGTCAAATCTACCATCCTGAAGATGGCTGCAAGGAAAAGATAAAACTAGGCAAATGAAAGGAACTTTCATTTCCCAACTCTAGTCACAAAAGCAAAACAAACCTACCCAGTAGGTAAAAACAATGATGATACTTCTGTAATCTCAATACCCGAACAGCACAATAACAAATTATTACACTTGCTTCACAGAAATACAGAAATTAATACCTTAACTCTATGTGTTTCCAAACTGAGTAACAGCTGCTTACCAACAATGTTGGATATTGTTTTCCTTGTTATTTAATTAATGGAGACATTCACTGAGGAATGCTGGAGGAAGTTGCTGTGGTTTTGCGATCTAGTAAAATAATTGTACCTTACAGCAAGCACAGCTAGGGAGGATTTACACCTTCTGTTTACTAATGTACTATTGAGGACCTATTCAAGGCACCTATTGTCTCTCCAAGCTAAGGGCATTAAGGAAGCCCAAATATTTATCCTTATATAGAGAGATATCCTTATATATCCTTATAGAGAAGAAATAACAAAAATGATGAAAAAGTAACATGGGAACCAAACAAGCACAGGGAACTTGAAGCAGTTGGCTAGTTCATTTTGAACATGCAGATAGCCCATCTGTTCCTTACAGAATACATGTAATTTTTCTTAATTTGTATACAGTAAGTATTTTTGACAATTCCATAAATTACATTACTCTTCAAACAAAGCAGTAAATACAGCGAGTGAAAATCATATCAAGGACTTGTAAATACAAAATTGTTCAATTAGATCTAATTAATGCTGTAAAATACCCCCCCCCCCTTTTTTTTTTTTTTTTGTTTTAAAGATTAGTTTTTTCCCAAAGTAATCCTCTGTCAGGCAGAAAACAACCAAAATTCTCAGCACCAAAATGGTTTGGAATTACAGACTTTTAGCCACAATAATGAAATAACTCAACAGGTTCTGTCCATTTATTTCCTTTGAAGTTTTTCCTCCAGTTAATGCAATATAGGAACAGAAAAAAAAAAATTCCTAAGGCAAATTAAATATAATTCAGAATTTTATTCTGGCTTAAAAAACACCTATAATTAGCTAAAACATAACATTTAAAAAAAATCTTGCTTTCATTTATATGTAGTATTGAATG
>JBCJKH010014950.1:0-10150 GCA_039877255.1 Loriculus beryllinus | reverse complement strand
CCGATCTACTTCCAACACCAGTGCTGCCGGGAGTGAGGGTTGTGCTGAGGGGCCATGGTGGCTCCTCAGGGCAGCACCCAGCAAAGCCTCCCACCATCCCAAGCGGACATGTGGGGCAGACAGGCTGTGGAGCTGCACAGGGACACGAGGACCTCCAGGGTGTCCAAGGGACACCAGGGTTTCTTAGGGCTGCTGGGGTCTCCGTTACCTGCGGGTGAGGTGGGGAAGAACCAGCAGTGTGATGGGAATGAAGCAGAACAGTGAGGAGGTGACAGGCGGTGGTGGGACAAGCTGGCCGGGTGGGCAGCAGGTGAGCCATAGGCAATGCAGAGGCTTGGCCCTTGGGCATGCAGAGGCTGCAGCCAGAGTGGGGTCACCACAGGCTCTGCAAGCATGCAGCAGCCATGGCCAAAGCCAGGCAGAGATGCAGAAGAGCCAGATGGTGGCATCCTGGAATGTGCTGGTGCTGCTTTGGCAGGCAGGAAGCTGGAGGAGCTGCATCAGCCAGGACAGCCGAGCTCTGGTTGCAGGGAACAAGCAGCGAGTTCAATTCACAGCCAGGGGATGTGAGAGTAGCGGCTGCAGAGGTGGCAGCTGTAGGCAAGCAGCAACTGCGCTGGCGGCAGGACCATGCAGGACCATGCCAACAAGCCCTTGTGACTGCAGGGTGCCTGGTGATGCCAAGCGCAGGCAAAGCAGCTGGAGCACTGAAGGGTGATAAGTGGGTGCATGTGGCTGCGTGTCCTGCTGTGCGTGTATATGCACATGCTGCTGCACATGCTGCTGGGCGCAGGCGAGGCATGCAGGGCTGGTGGAGGGGATTCAAGGTGTGAAGGCACCAGGTATGAGGAGGATGGAGGTGGGAATTGCGCAGGAGGGATGAAGGTGCCAGCTATGAGGAAGGTGCATGGCAGGGCCCAGTGGGGTGGATGGACAGGGTGCGGTGCACAGTTGGCAGAGGGGTGATGAGCTGGGAAGGGAGGTGGAGGGGGCAGGACTGGGTCTGCCATGTGTCACGCAGGGCAGTGGTGACACTGCCAGGCTGGGGTGCAATGGGCACAGCAGGTTAAGTGAATGGAGGGGTTGGGCAGACACGGTGGCTGCTGTTGCCATTTGGGCGCCTCTTGGCTCACCGGGTGACGGGCCCTGAGGCCCGGCATGCCCTGGGGCATAGACCGTGGGCTGTTTGCTTGGCAGTCCAGCTCGGAGCTGCTCTCACCTTCCCCACGCTGCCAGATGGCAACTGGGGAGGTGGAGAAGCCCCAAACCCACAGGCCCGGTGGCTTCTGGAGAGTTCTGGATGGAGCCGCTCGGGCACACACCCAGCAGGAGTTCAGGGAAAAGGTGATGGCACCAGAGCATTCCAGGACCCATCCCAGGGAGGGCCTGATGCACTGGAGGGGCTGCCACCCCCACCCTGGCCCTTTTCCCTGGCTGAAGGTTGTAAAGGTTTGGAAATGTGTGAGGGTCAGAAGGAACCTCCTTGTCCTTCCCTCTAGCACCAGAAGAGTTAATGCCTTTGTGGGGGACTCGGCTTTTTGGGAACACCAGACACCAAGCCAAAGCCACCTGCTCCAGAGCTGGTGAGGCGAGCCCTGGTCAGCCCTAGGGGATGACACAGCGAGGAGGGGCACGTGGGGCACCAGGCACCACGCTGGGGACAGGGACGCCTCCTCTGCCAGTGCTGTGGCTGGACAGGGTCACCCTGGGTCCTCCAAATACCTGGAAGACAGAGCGGCTCCTACCGAGCCCAGCTTGACCCGGTGCCCCCATGGCCATGGCACCACCATAGTGTCTCCAGCCTGGCCCTTGGACCCCCACAGCAGCTCCAGAGGAGCAGCCCCAGGGCACCATGGTGACTGGGCTGGTGACGATGGTGGTGGTGATGGCCAAGGGACCCGCTGCACATCTCTGCCTTGGCAGGGGTGGAAGACTCAGTGTGTCCCAAAAACCCAAGTTGAGTTTTGTGGTTTTGAATCATTAAAATCCCGAGTGTCTGGAAGGAGCTGCTGGGGGTTGTTTTTTTGTTTCTTTTCTTTTTTAAAAATACTTTTAACATTCATTCAGTCGCTAAAAACTGCCGGTGCCGCGGGCGCCCAGGGAAAGGGTGCGGGCACTGCTTCCCAGCATCTCAACATGTCTACAGATAGAGATTAGGAAAATTATAACAAAATCAGGTGGCTCTAAGTATAGATATAGATATATAGATATTTGTTCTCTCTTTTCAAATATATAGCTGATTAAAAAGATGCAAAATAAGGATGACTAGGATGGAGTGGGAATCCTGTAGTTCAGTATCATCTCTTGTAGGTCATCAGCTGCTCTCTATATAACTGCATGGAGATTAAATATTATCCATCAACGTGTCCCCCTTGGAAACAAAGACCCCAAACCAAGAGGAAATAAAACATCTCCCTCCCCCCACCCCCCTACTGAAGGTTGGCAAAGCATATTCTCTGCTGGATTCCCCACCAGCCTCCCTCCGCCATCCCCAAACATGCTTCTATCCATGCGGTTTCAGTCCCCCTCTCAGCAGGGAGCCCGAGGGCAACCGGCAGAGCAGTAGCACAGAGTCCGGGGCTAGGGTCTCTTGAGTGGGAATCACTCCTTGGGCTGCTCCTGGCGTGCCTTGGCACAGGAGGGAGCAGGTCTGGGTGTCACCAGAGGCGCCCACCCAGCCACCGAGACCTCTCCACAATGGAGCCCTTCCCATCAGCAGCACCAGTGTGATGATCCAGCTCAGCCAGATACCTCAGACCCCAGCGCGGAGTGGGGCCACCATCGCAGCTGTGGTGCCTCCAGCCTGCTCTGCTGAGCCAGCACCGCCTGCACCCTGCAGCAGCCCCTGCCCTGCTGTGTCAGCCTGGAGCAGCTCGGGGTCTCCATAGGCCACCCCGACCTGTCCAAGACATGGCACTGCGGTATGCACTGTGCGCTCACCGCCCTGCCGTACCCCAGCCTGCCTGTCACACCGGGCAACGCAGCCAGCACTAGGCCTCCACCAGAACCTTGTCCCTAAGCCGGGGCCTGGCTCCTCATGGCGTCACCGGCATGGCCCCACTGCCCACCTTGACCGGGTGCTGCCTGTTGGCCATGTGGAGCATGGGCTCAGCAGCACACGGTGCCTTGGCCACGCTGGCCACCAGCGACGCCCACAGGGAAGAGCACATCAAGCGATATACAGGCCAGACTCCCTGGGAGGAACAGAAACGAGGATGTATTTCATGCAACATTCCTTGTCCTGAAGGCGTCGCCGGGGCCGAGCGGGGTTTGGCGTGTGCGTGGCACACTGGGGCGGTGTGGGAGCGGGAGGGAGCCTATCGGCTCCGCACCCTTCAGTGCAGTGCTCAGAGTAGAAAGAGAATCAAAGTGGGTTTTATTAGTCTAGTAGAAACACCCCCCACCCCCCACAGTGGCTCTGGAAGAGGCCAGCGCTGCCGGGGACGGTCAGCTGTCTACAAGCTGCTTGAGTGCCCGCTCAATGTTCATCCGGTGCCCGACCCGGGTCACCCCCAACTCCACATAGTCCTCCTTGGTGAGGGCAGGCAGGTGCGTGCCCTCTATTTCATGGTCCTCAAACTTGTCTCGGTGCTCCACCAAATTGATACTTTCCAGCCAGTCCCCGACGTCGTACTTGTTCCAGAGGTGGAGGGGTTTCTGCATGAAGGGCCGAGGCGGGTGCAGGGTGTGCAGGGGTGGCCCTGGCGAGGGGGACGGGGATGGGGAGCGGCTCCGGGCGCTCACACTCCTCACCACAAAGCGCACCTCCTTGGGCTCGTGTGGGATGGAGAGGCTGGAAGATTTGAGGATGGTGGGAGGGGTCAGACCGTAGGGCCGGACGGTGCTGAGGGGCTCTGTCCGATCCAGAGCCGGCTTCACGGGGCTGGGGGTACGTCGGGTTACGGGGTAGCGACTGCCAGGTCGGACTGTGTAGGTGGTCCCGGAGCTCCGCTGGGAAATGGTGCTGAGTTCTCCTAAACTACTGAAAAGTCTGCAGAAAGAATGGTACAGCGAGAGAGAGGAGAGAGCAGAGGGCAGGGGTGAGGCCGAGGTCCCGACACAGGAGCACACACACAGAGTATACATGGGGCAGGCTGGGATGGAGGGGACGGGGTCTCTGCGGCACTCAGGGGACACGGCAAGGTGTGCTCCAGCCAAGATGTCCTTGCCAGCCCTGCCAGGGCTCTTCTGGAGTGGGTAGAAGAGGTTCCAGCCAGCATCTCCAATACCTCCAGTTCCTGGCCAAACCTGCCCTAACTGCCATGGCTCCAGAGCCCATTGAGAGGAGCGTGTCTGCACACAAACACTGCCTGCAGCCTAGGAACATGTACCTTGCCCTGCCCCTGCTGGGCAGCAAGAAGCTGTGGAGGAGCTGCACCAAAGCCCACTGGCCCCAGCTCCCACCAGGGACCCCATCTCCCCTCATGCTAATGCACCACCACCAGCATACTCAGGTCCTGCCCTGGACCTGGAGCAAAACAGTGCTCCTGAGCACATAGCCTCTTCCTGGGACAAGAGAGAACCTTCTGGAACATTCCCTGTGTGTCCAACCTGCCCCATGGTCTCTGGCTGTCAGCAGAACCCTAAAGATGGATTGAGTAATCTTGGTGCAGGGTTGGTGACTGCTCCTATACTGTCAATTGGTGTGGCTGCCCCATCCTGGCAGTGTTCAAGGCCAGGTTGGACACAGGGGCTTGGAGCAAGCTGCTCCAGTGGAAGGGGTCCCTCCCTGTTTGGAACTGGATGAGCTTTAAGATCCCTTCCAAACCAAACCATTCTATGGTACAGTCAAAGTTCTGGAGAACCTGCCCTGTGAGGAGAGGCTGAATGAGTCTGGAGAAGAGAAGGCTCAGATGGAACCTCATCAGGATTTCCTAGCACTTAAAGAGTGGCCACAAAGAGGATGGAGGATCTCTCTTCACAAGGAGCCACACGGAGAAGGCGAGGAGCAATGTGTACATGTTCCACCAGGAAAGGTTTCATCTCAATGTAAGAAAAACATTTTTTACAGTAGGAGCAATCATTCACTGGAAGAGCCTCTCCAAGGACATGGTTTCCATCACTGGAGGGTTTCAAGATGCAACTGCACAAGGTGCTGAGTAGTCTCATCTTGGCCTCCTTTCCCACAAGAGGTTAGAGCAGATGAATTTTCCAGGTCTGTTCTGGCCTGGGCTGTTGTATGGTTCTCATATTTCAGAATTCCTTTCCTTATTTTCCTTTTACATTTTCACAAACCACAGCCAACCCAAACAACACTCAGTTTTGGTGGTGTGAAATCTGTACTGTATCAATTTCTGTGGCAAGTGTTTCCTCTTTTGCTCTGGTTTCTCAATAAGGACAGTTCACTCATAAGAACTGCGTATTTTATTCTCTGCACTGGATGTTCTCTCATGTTACAATCCCATTCCTGTTTTACTAATCATGAGAAATACAGCTGGATGCTTGTAGAAATGTTTGAAATACATGATTGCTACAAAGAGTTTTGAAACCAGAAGCCCCCAAGAAGCGGGACGAAGAGGCAGGATGAAGAAGCAGACCAGCTCTGGATGTTGATCCAAACCTTAAACCTCTCACAGCTGGATGTGAGAATGAACATTCTCCTTGATACACAGCTTTAGGGACTTCATATATTTGAAAGGCTCTTGGCCTGCAGCCTGAGGGCTGTGTTTGGCATCTTTGGCTGGATCCTTTGTCTGCCTTTGGCACTGGGCAGAGTCATCACTCAGGCACTGAGGACCCAGGCTCATCTGCTTTCTTTCTTGGATGTTTTGGAAGGGAGCTGTGTGATCTAGGGAGGCTGAACACAGCTGGAGGAACTCCTTGGTGTTGCATTTACATCCTCCTTATCCAGACGTTTATAAAGTATTCTGATTATATGAGCTGGTATGAAAAAGATGACGCTTTGAAGACTGGAGTCAAAGTCAATATTGACTTGTCATGTTCTCTGTCCTATGAGTTAGCAGCACTTTGGCTTGACCTAAATGTCCTTCAGAAGCCTTTCAGAAAGCATAAATGCAAAGGGAGATACTGAAACCTGCTATTCCAGATGTTGAAAATACAGGTAGGAGGGAAAATACACTGATACCATCTTTAGAGAGCTTTAAGAAGCAGAGAAGAGGATGCACACATACACCTTACCTGTTCACCACTGGTTTGTTACTTTAGGAACCAAAAGCCACTTTTGTTAGCTTTGACTCTGTAATTATTATGTAAGCAGAAGGAGGCAAAACACTGAGGCCAAAGCATCTTGCTGTAGGAGTCAAAATGTAAGAGACCTGCCCAAAATGAGTCTGCCCTGAATGAAGAACAACCTAGTAATCACAGTGAAGACTTGGCAACCATCACCCTTTCACTCTCTGTGTTGGATATAAGTGATCCTGGCTGGATCATTTGGATATATTTGGTTCTTGTGACTGTAAGTGATCAGAACCAGCCTATTTAACTATTTTGTAAAATCAGACCACCCTCCCCAAGATGTCACAGTGGTTTTGTTGCATTAACTGCTTGATCCTTTACTTTACTGATGACCTTCCTGTGGATATAGTGATTAAAATAGGTTGGGAAGGAACGGAGCTTATAAAAAGCAGTGTTGGGGTTGCTTTTGGGAAAGTGTTTGAGGCTACACCTGGATATCTCTAGATTATGTTCCAGGAATAAATAAACCCATGCTTTGTTCTACGTGGTCTGGAGGAGAAGGAAAGAAGTGCTTGGTTTAAAACACTTTAGCATAGTTTTTAAATCTGAATTTGAGGCACACATGAAATGAAGAGGATTCCATGAGACCCCACTTGCAGCGCTGTGTGCAGCTGTGGTGTCCCCAACATCAGAAAGACATGGAGCTGTTGGAGCAAGTCCAGAGGAAGCCATGGGGATGCTCAGGAGCTGGAGCACCTCCCATATGGAGACAGGCTGAGAACACTGGGGCTGTTGAGCCTGGAGAAGAGAAGCTGTGTGGAGACCTCAGAGCAGCTTCCAGTGTCTGAAGGGGGCCTATGCTGGGGAGGGACTCTTCATTAGGGACTGTAGTGACAGGACAAGGGGTAACGGGTTCAAACTTAAACAGGGGAAGNNNNGCTTGGAGCAAGCTGCTCCAGTGGAAGGGGTCCCTGCCCATGGCAGGGGTTGGGGCTGGAGGAGCTTTAAGGTCTCTTCCAACCCAAACCAGTCTGAGGTTTTATGAAATGCTTCCTACACTTCCCACTTCTGGAGGTGCTCCAGCTGGGCCTCAGAAGACCAGTAACCCTGAGACAGTGGGATTGCTGGTTGCCACCATCTCTATGAGTTGGGATGTGGCAGCTCTCATCACCACTGCAGGTCTGCCTTTAAGCTTGTCTTCTCTGAACACACAAAATCCAGGCTCTGGCAGATCTGGGCCCCTGTTGCACAGAGCCTGGTCTTGCAAGGTGTCAGCACCAGCAGGAGGTCAGTTGACTGGATTGATTCTTCTGTGTATACAGGAAAATTACTCTCCTGAGACAGAGAAGCCAGGGCCAGACTTGTGCTCCACAGCACATGGGTGGAACTGACTGGAATAAGCAAAGGGGGAGAATAAGTTCCATGGGAAGCAGTCTCGCAAGCAAAGACACACCAGCTTAATGTAAGATCTAAGCAAAGAAAGAGATCTGTAGGACAGCTAATTAAGCCTTCTGGGAGCACTTTTACTGACAGGCTTAAAAAACAGATTCCTTGAATGAGTCATTAATGGATAAGGTTTTTTCCTTTGAGCTCGTTCAGTCTGAATGTCTTCAGGACTAACAAAGGCAAGGGCAAATCCAGCCACAGAGGGAACACGTTCCTCATCACTCCAAAGAGAAATGCTTTGCTTTCGCTCAGAGAAGTCTTTTGGCTTCCAGGCGTGCTCATCCCGGCCTTCAAAAGCATCTCCATTGCTTTTGATTAGAAGTGTGTGAAGGACTCGCCTCCTGCTACGAACAACTGTCACCTGCTGATGAGTGAGACACGAGACTGCTCTTGAGGATCTCCACTAGAGCTCGGTGCACCCAAAGGCTCCAATGCTGAGCTCGGACTATCTGTGACCAGGCTGTGCTTTAGGGATGGGTTGGGGATTGATCCTCTCTTTGCTTGAAATGCAGATGGACACTTGGAGGCTCCCTGCCTAGAACAGTGCATGTCCAGGTGACATGACACCACTACAGCTCCCGATTTGAAAGGATTTTGACTTCCAGAACTGCCTGAGAACTGTCCCTGAAAAGGAAGGATAGAGGAGAGGAGTGCAGAAAGAAGAGAAAGTCTCTGAACAGTGCACAGAATGAGACCAGAAGCACTCTTGCTACGTGTCACTGTGCACATTAACACAACTAACAAACAGGACAAACTCACTGGCATGAGCTGGATGCTCTCACAGGCTGCTCTGCAAGTGAGAACTATGTCAAGGAAGCAGCTCCCATACTTGCCCATGCCCTGGCACCTGCTGACAGGCTCCATTCATACGAGTTTTCTCTTGTTGGCCAGAAGATCGAGGGAGCGGACTGGATGAGCATTAAGGTCCCTTCCAACCCAAACCATTCCATGATACAATTCTATCATTCTATGGGATTGATGAGCTGGTCTCAGGCAACATTTGCCAACCTGCTGCTCTTCTGTAAATGCTGAATTTTGGCAAGAAATCTGCTCCTGGCTCTCAGCTAAAGAACCCAATGAGAGGATAAGCTTATCTCAATAAAGAGAGCCCACAGGGAGAGGGGTACCCAGCAGTGCGTGAGGCTTATCTGAAGAACTGCTGAGAACACAGGTTTTTGCTGAAGGTGGTCTAATTTCCTGCTGTCATTTGTTCCTCAGGACTCTGCTATTGCAGAGAGCACTTTCATTAGGGAAGATAAATCTGTCACTCCTGAGTTCTCCTCTTTCATTCACAGTAGAAAAACGAAGGAATGTTTCAAGGGAACAACTGCAACCTGATGCAGACACGTGGGGTTAATTGTACCCAATGTACTGTCCCTCCTGAAGGGAAGGCAGAAACTCCACCAGTGTTTGGAGGGCTGATGAAGCTGAAGAAGCTTCGGAAGAGCTTATCTACAGATGAACAAAAGAATGAGCAAACCAGGAGAGAACTGCTGAATTTTGTACCTCTAAGGGCTGCTACAGTTCTGCATGGAGTATCTTGAGCAGAAATAAATGCAAAGAGGGGTTCTGGAGCTTAGACAATCTTTTCACCAATTCTCCAGGAAAGAGGGAAGGACGTTAAAAAGGCTAGGTGGATTTGCCAGGTTAATAAATGGTTAGAACGTGGTGCCATAGTCAGAGGTTAGGGTATTTAGAAGATGAGACTTGATTCAAGAGGCCAAGTCTACTGGAGGCTCATGGAACTGGTCTGACAAAGAAGGGGAAGAGCAGTTTTGGTAGGAGGCTTGTCAGGCTGGTTAAGAAAGCTTTAAACTAGATGTGTTGGGGGAGGGGGGCATCATTCCGTCTCAACACACCCAGTCAATTGCCAACATCTATAATGAATGAATAGGATCAGCCTCACGCTCACAGGCCCTTGCCTTCATGGAGGACTTCAACCACCTTGATATCTGTTGGAGCGAGGGTATGTCCCTGCATAAACAATCCAGGAGGTTCCTCAACTGTATGGAATACAAATTCCTTCTGCAAATAATAGAGGAGCCGACAAGGAGAGGTGCCGTGCTTGCCCTCATGCTCACCAACAGAGAAGGGCTCATTGGAAATGTGATGCTCCAGGGTAGCCTTGGATGCAGCAATCATGAGATGGTCAAGTTCGAGATCCTCAGGGCAGTGAGAAGAGCGTGCAGCAAACTCACTGCCCTGGACTGCAAGAGAGCAGACTTGGGCCTCTTCAGGAACCTGCTTAGTAAGGTTCCATGTGATATAGCCCTAGAGGACAAGGGGGCCCAAGACTGCTGGATGATATTCAAGGATCACCTGCTACAAGCTCAGGAGTGTTGCATCCTGACTAGAAGGAAGTGCAGCAGAAGGGCCAGGAGACCTCCTTGGATGAATAAGGAGCTGCTGAGGAAACTTCAAGGGAAAAAAGAGGCTTATAAAAGGTGGAAGCAAGGACAGGCGGCGTGGGAAGAATACAGGGATGTTGCCCCGGAAGCTAGGGACCAGGTTAGGAAATCTAAGGCCTGGTTAGAATTAAACTTGGCTAGGGATGTGAAAGATAACAGGA
>JBCJKH010014949.1:0-14973 GCA_039877255.1 Loriculus beryllinus | reverse complement strand
TGGGGAGGGACTGTTCATTAGGGACTGCAGTGACAGGACAAGGGGTAATGGGTTAAAGCTTAAACAGGGGAGGTTTAGATTGAATATAAGGAAGAAATTATTTACTGTAATGGTGCTGAGGCACTGGAATGGGTTGCTCAGGGAAGCTGTGAGTGCTCCATCCCTGGCAGTGTTCAAGGCCAGGTTGGACAGAGCCTTGGCTGACCTGGTTTAGTGTGAGGTATCCCTGCCCATGGCAGGGGGGTTAGCACTAGATGATCTTAAGGTCCTTTCCAACCCAAACTATTCTATGATTCCATAATTTGAACAGTTTTTGCTGCATTTTATCCTATTTTTTTTTACTTACATGCAGTGCCCTCCCACCTGTCCCAACACACACTCCTATGCACACACAGAGCTGACCGCCTAAACAGCTGCTTTTACATCTCTCTCCTGGTCAACAATGGTAGGAACCACTCAACTTGGAAAATACAGGAATAACCCTTGCTGTCAGTCTCACAGCCACGTGTGTCAGCTCTTCCTGTCCTGAGTCGTGATCTCACTTCAGCTTCAGGAAATGCCTGTTTGTGTGTTTCTCCTAGATTGGGCACCAGGCTTAGCTGTGAGTTTACAGGGCATCTCCTCTCATTATTCTTTCTCTTCAGCTGGTCAAATGCCTGCTGCTGTCATGCCTGATGTGCCACAAGCCTCTCTTCATATCTCTGAAGTACATTTCTCTGCCTATTGGACATTTCAGCCATTCCTTGTAGGTTCTAATACTCTTCCTTGAGTTATCCATTCACTCAGGTCTGTGACCTCTCATACAAACTCTCCTCTCTTGTTCAGGATGCAAACTTCAGACAGTTCTCCTACCTTTAACATAAAAGAAACTAATCCAACAGCTCCTCCTGTGCACTCACCACCACCTGATCTCACTAATTAGTTTCTCTCATTTCTAAAGAGCTGTCCTTTTGTAGCCAAAACTCTGTTAGTGAACCTGTTGACATATCCTCCCATCTAATTCTCACTGAGCTGACTCTGGATCCCTTAGTCTGAAGTCCTCAACACAAAAAGAGGTACAAAAGCAGCATCCTTTTGGGGATGCTCATGCTGTAACTTACTACTGCTCTCAGGCTAGTGTCAACAGATGAAGAAGTGATGTCCACAGCAGTAGGAGATGCAGTGCTGACACTTTAAGACTTAGTTTGATAGGTGGGACAGTCAGACAACATCTCCCCATTCTGCCTGCAGCAGGATTTCCAGATCTTGATCTTTAAGGTCTCTGATCTTTAAGATCCCAAACCATTCTATGATTCTATGATTCTCTGTCCCAGCTCTGAAGCAGTTTGGTTTGAGCATCAAGCTGTGTAGACACTGAAGCCAAAGAGGACGGAAAGCACAAAGCTCAGAATACCCACATCCCCTCTAGAAGAGAGCCTGGACAGAAGAAGAGGATGAATGTTTCTGCTATCTACTCTGTTCTCTAGGCTCAGGGCTGTGGACTGGTTGCTCTGAATTCTGCAACAACCTAAGCCATGGGACACCATGCGTGAGAAGCTACCTGCTCTTCCTTTGTATCCAAGTTTATTCATTTTAAGTGATAATCTGCATCCAAACCATCCCCCAAATCCTCCACCCTACCTCTCCCATTACAGAAACACTGACAAAGCCACAAAGCTAAGCACTCTAAAACCAGAAATGCTAAGTAAAATCTTCCCCCAAAACTAAGGTTTTACAAAGCTGTTTCACAACAGATCACGTTAAATGAATCAATGAATGAATGTACTGGTTTTCCAGCAAGAAAAATTAGACTTGCTCCATGCACAGCTTGGGCCAGGTACAGGAAGAATCCAGTTGCCTAGAAAAAAGGCTGTTACACTTAAAACTCCCTTCTCTTCCTTAATAAATGTGCAGCTAATGTGGCACTGAGTGTGAGAAGAGAAAGGAAAACCTCATCTTTAGGACTCCTTGGAGAACTACATCCTCTCTCTGCCAGCCCAGAGCTCTAGTGCAACGCTGGATCAACCAGGTAAGAGGAAACTTTCAGAGGTGGCTGCTTATTCCATCTTTGTTTTCCCAGTGCTGCAGCTGAGACACCAGAGATCTCAAATGCACATATGCCACAGGCCCACTATTTTAATCAATTTAACTTCCAAACTAATTAAGCACTTTCCCACTTGTCTGGGGGGCCAAGAAAAAAACCCAAACAAATAAAGCAAGCCTGCAAAAAAGGAACCCCACCACTCCGAGGTCATTCTACATTGGCAATTCTGTTGTATTTTCCTGTGCCACAGCAGAGACAAAGCTATGCACCCAGCCCCACCAGAATGCTCCCCAAATATTATTACCTGGAGGCTAAAACAAGAGCATGAAGGGATCTCATGGAGAGAAAGATTTTGTATTTGAAGCAGGGTTTGGAGGCTCTGCAGCAAACAGAGCACACAGTGACTGAGGAGGCTAAGAAATAGCCAACAACATCACCCCTTCACCAAATGAGGCTAGAGTCCCTAGTATATGATGATGCAATACAAGGCTGTATCCTGTGCCCAAGGAGCACACCTATGGCAACAGAATGGTTTGGTGCATTGGTGGTTGGGGATTTTTGCTTGATTTGCAATGGAAAGGAGATTCAAAACGGCTGCATTTTAACTACCTAATTTTATGAAGACAAAAAGAAGAGTGCAGGGAAAGGGAACAGGGATATATGAAATATCATCATCTCCCTGTTGCTGATGCAGCTCTCACAGCTCAGCACTAGGCTCCAACGTGCAGGTCTCTGCTGACAGCCACAGTATCCCCAGCAGACACTGAGACCTTTCCTGCACACACACCTCACTCCATTCCTTCACATCCCCATTGCAGTCTCAATCATGCTGCTCTGGGAAGAGAAAATTTATCAGCTGCCAGTCACAGCCCAGCTCACCAGGAGAATCATAGAATCCCAGACTGGTCTGTGTTGGAAGGGACTTAAGGCCCATCCAGCTCCATGGGCAGGGACAGCTTTCACTAGAGCAGGTTGCCCCAAGCACCATCCGACCTGGTCAGGGATGAGGCAGCCACAGCTTCTCTGGGAACCCTGTGCCAGAGCCTTATTATGCTCACAGTAAAGAACTTCCTCCTTGTATCTAACCTGAACTTCCCCTGTTTCAGTTTGAACCCATCACCCCTTGTCCTATCACTACAGTCCTTGACAAAAAGCCTCCCTCCAGCATCCTCATAAGGCCCCCTTCAGATACTAGAAGCTGCTCTGAGGTCCCCATGTGACTTCTCTGGGCTGAACAGCCCCAGTGTTCTCAGCCTGTCTTCTTACAGGAGGTGCTCCAGGCCCTGATCATCCTCGTGGCCTCCTCTGGACTTGCTCCAGCAGCTCCATGTCCTTCTTATGCTGACATGAAAACCAGGACAGGAGGTGTGCAGGCTGCATGCTGAACACAGCATGCCAGGGCACCTGGTAGGTTTTAGCTGTGCAGGCAGGGTACAGCCAGCTCCCCACAAAGCACAAAGGAAATCTTTTCTCCTTTGTGGCTTCTGCAAATCAGTATACATAAAGCAACTGCTTGCAGGAAAGCAACAGTTCTCCCACTAACTGCTGCATTCAACACATCAAAAACATATTTTTAAACATACCAGTCAGTGGATGGGCTGCTCTTGCAGGCAACTGTGTGATAGGAGTTAAAGAGTTAACGCTGGGAGAGTCAGCTGAAAAGTAAGCTGCTGACCACCTATACAAGGACTTCATTAGCAAGCAAGCAGCACACAGGTCATTAGTGGTTCTTGCTGAAACCAGACCACTACAGAACCTTCTCTTGGCTCACAAAAAGGCATTTTCAGGGTCTATAGGAGCACCAGGCACCTCCCCTGCTTGCAGGGCAATCTGACACTGCACCAAGCTGTTATCATCCTGAGACTTGCCTTCACAGCTCAGCTCATCCCCACAGCTCAGTGCAGAAGGACCCAAGACAACACTTGTGCAATCCGTGCTGTGCAAAAGGGAGATGAAATTGCCACGTGAGGCAAGCACATCACTTGGCAAACCGAGCAGTGAGATGCTGCCTCACAGATGCCCCCCACCCTCCCATCCACAGCTTTCCTTATTTCAGATTGGTTTACCCGCTTCTCCGAGGCAGTCAGGAATCCTTCTTCTGCTGCCTCCAAGAACTCTAGGATGGGGCTCAGCTGTGTCACGCTCTGGATCAGCTCCTCCCTGCATCCCAGCAAGCGAGCAGTCAGCGTCTCTCCCTCATCTGTGCTCTCTAGGGGGAAAAAGGATTCAGAAACACAAAGTCAGTCTGAAGGAACTGACAGGCTCCCGAAGCGAGTGAGACTCTGTGAAAGATCTAAGTGAATAGCAAAGCTCATCCCAAGCACAAGCAGCAGAGGAAAAACACTTTACTATTCTCTTTAAACTCTATGAAAGGAAAACGTCTCATTTATCTAACAGAGCACAAAGCCATAAAGCAAGCTGGAGGTTAACACCAGGTTTGCAAGGCCACTGCTTTATGTCAGAATCAAGTGAAAAAGGAGCTTTCAATCCCGAGGCTCAGCTGTGCTCTGACCCGTGCAGCCATGGATCGATCCAGCCCTGCAGGCAGCGACGGGGAGAGCCCTGCATTGCCCACACCCGCTGCTGCAGGATGGAAATGCTCCAGGATCTCAGCCAACATGACAGAAACCTCCTGCATCTGAGTGAGGATGCAGGGTTTCTGGAGACCCACTTTGCCTGTAAGGTTGCCCACTCACTTTGCCAGTGGCTGCACTCAATTCCCTACCTCCTTGCTGCAGGGCTTCTCCACTGCCCTGTTCCCTCTCCAGCAAAGCCGCTCTCAGCTTAGGGTTTGTGTCTTGAAACAGCTTCAGTAAAGACACGAGGGTCTGAGCATCCAGGGGCTGAGTATCCAGGGGCTGAGCATCCTTCACTTTGCTCAGCAGCTTCTTGAACGCTGACTGTTCCCCTGCCTCTGCCAGGCAGGAAACCAGAGCCTGCAACAGAATAGGGAAGGTTTTAACAACAGAATCAACTGCCTTGTACAAACTGACACAAAAAGCAGAATCCTGGGGTTTTGTTCAGGGGACAAAAAAATTAAACCAACAAAATAACCACATAGACACCCACCACTGAACTCCAGCTCCAGTCTGTGGCCATTAGCCATGTGAAGGAAGGCAGCAAGCCCTGCCCTCCAGCCCTTACCTTTACAGCAAGCCCCACAGACTGGATGGAGCAGGTTCCAGCACCAAACATCACTTCATCTCTTCCCCTAATAGCCAAATGCCAGTACGAGACCTAATAAAACATGGTTTAAACACTGGTACTTTTGAAGCCCAAAAAGCCAAGGCAGGGAATACTGGTTTTCACTGCAGAACACTTGCACAGAAGGCATTTTAAGTGGAACTTTCAGGAATCTCCATCCTCAAGTCACAGTGGAGCTGTATCTCCCAGAGAGAGCTTTGGAGAGAAGGCAGCAAACCTCTCACTGTGGGCTCTCTGGATGCCTGGCAATCATGCCCAGAGCTCCAAAACCCACTCCAGCGACCCAAAACAGTGACCAGAGGCAAACATGCCTGTGCAGTCATAGAAATAAAAGGAAAAGAAACAAGCTGGAACTCCTGCTCCCATTTCCCTGGAGCCCTTTAACGCTGTAAATATCGCCCCTAAAGACACACACTTCCCAGCTCTCCAGGAGAGATGCCAGCCTTTCAGAGCAGGCTCCTTTATCAGAGACTCCAGGGATGCTACAAAAGTACCTTTGAAGTGGAGAGCTTAGCCCAGCTCCAGAGAGAGGGACCATTTTCTGCTGTCATTGTCATTTTGATTTCAATGATAAAAAGACTGAATGCAACTGCTTGGGGCCGCACCAGGGGGATGGTGGACTTGCTTTTCCTAGCAGGTGTAAATGCTCATATATTAAGGGCAGCATGACAGTGCAATGACCTATTGCAAAGAGTATCCTCAGAGAGGAAGCTGCAGGAGTCCCAGCTCTTTACCCGCTAATGGCATTTTTGCTGCCAAACAGAAACATGGACATGAAGGGCTCTGTTATAAAGGAAGAAAGGGGATGTTGCAGGCACGCTGAAGAACCAGCTGAAAGGTATTTGTTAATGCAAACATGAATTTGTAATGAAACTTGATAATCAGATCATGCTTGTTCCCAAGGTTTGCAGGCCTGGCCCCTTCCAGATCAGAATGAAACACAGACCATTTTGACTCTCACCATCCCAAAGGGGCTCAGCACCCTGCCAAATTCCTGGGTTTATGACAGGGATGAAAAGTAACTTGCATTGTCGCAGTATTTTCTCCTTTGTTTTAATGTGTTTCTAATTCCAATCAGCTCAGCATTGCTACCCGGGGCTCATGTACCACCCCTTCCTCAGTGCATGGATTTGCTTAATGGAAATGAGTTTTCAGAAACTGAAAGGCTCTGCTATTTATAGTCTTTTTCCAGAACCCCTTCCTTGGACATGCTGCTCAGTGGGAACACAAGAGCCTTTTAGCATTGTTTTGAAAGAGCACACCGTGCATTTTAGACTTACTTTGAAGCATTAATAATTCCCAAAGATCCTGGAGAAAACAGAGAGATACTGATATTCACTGGAATCACTGCTTCCACTTAGTCATAACGTGCCCACACAATACACTCTGATCCATTAGGCTTTCACTGTCTGGGACACTTGCAAGAGCCTTCCTGGCCAAACTGGCCCTTTATGGCACAAATCAGCACACATCCAGCTTCCAGACTGGAGCAAGAGACCATCTCTCCAAGCAGGGAAACCAAGAGAGACTGTTTCCATACTCAGAAACCTCAGCCCAAACTCCCACACAAGTACACCAGAACAGGGGGGAAAAAAGTTCTCCAGCTCTGTGTCCACAAACCCCCCCCTCAGAAGCCATCACTCCTAATCAGGATGCAGAAGACAACAGGAAACTGTTTTATGCTGCATCCAGAAATGCAAATGAAAGATGACAATAGCTGGACAGGCCCATAGGCAATGGAAATGATCCACAAGAACAGTGACATTTATTCTATGCGGGAGTATCAACGCTTCTCCACTTCATCTGAACCCGGTAGCAGAGGGAACAAATGAGCTGTGCAATAATTTGAATTGAGTTTCTCTAAGAGAGCACAGGAAGATAAGACTCGACACCAGCAAAGCTCTTCTACGCTTCCCCAAATTACTGCAATTTCAGCCTTGTTCTCATTTCCAAGCAGGTTTCATCCAAGCCAGAACCAAATTAGATAGGAATAGTTTGTGAGATACACAGAGAGATTCCAAAACAAAAACAACCCCCAAAATCACATGTCCTTAAACAGAAAAGCAACTCATCCACAGTTTTCAGCCCACAGAGCAGAATGTAACATCAAACTTGGAGAGAAGCAATAATTCTCACAAAAGCAAGGTCTACACCACAAAACCTCCCTGGGGAAAAACCCCAGGCCCTAAGAAACCGCCTGGAGGTAGCAGGAAAGAAGGCAGCAATGCTGGAGGGGAGCAGGCAGCAATGCTGCAGGGAACAAGGCACCCAGACAGGGATGAGCTCACAAGCAAAGGACCAGAAAATACAGAGACTATGTCCAAGGCAAAATCCCGCTGAAATCAGAGGAGTCTGAATGCCAGGACAGCCCTGTAAAACCCCCACATTCCCAGGCTTTACTATCCATTGCTGCTTGTCTACAAAGACCAGCCACCCACAAAAGGCTCCTAAGCTGAAGAAGGATGTGGAGGAGGGGTGGGAGATCTTCCCTAGAGCAGTGCAAGGGCACCAAGCAGCTTACTGCAAAGAAATGGCATCTCACCAGCCTCCAGACCTAGTGCTACTCATCCTGAAGCACTAAAGAGACTGCAAGCAAATGAGCAGCAAGCTAATACAGAAAAGCTGGGGGACAGAGGGTGGGGGAAGAGAGGAAAAAACCCACAAATCCATTGATGTCTACCACTGGCACAAATCTCAGCCTTAATTACACATCCCAAGCTGGCCTCTTTGGAGCTGAGCTTGCACTTTAAGCACGACTTTAGAAACACACGTGTGTCTCCCCCAAGGAAAACACCAGGCCATTGGGGAAAAAAGCAGCTCTGTCTGCTGAAAACAGAGCCCAGACTGAGTGCTGGTGCCCACAGGTCCTGCTTGTCCTAGAGGGGAGCTCAGAGAGGGACAGATCTAGCTGAGCCCCTGCTTACAAAAAGCTGTAGTTTGCAGTCGTCCCCCTACTGCCCTGGGGCTGACACTTTTCATGCTCGTCACAGCTGAGAAGTGATTTTTTTTCGGGGGAGGCTTAAAGAAAATCCATTTCTCATTTATTCAGTGTTTATTTATAGCTGCAGAAAAATTGTCCAGCTGCTGTTCTGCGGTTAGACACAAAACTGCCTCTGAGCTCCACAACCCTTTGCTTGGCTTCTGCTGCAACAGCTCATCCGGGAGCACAAAGGGCCAGGCACGGGTGTGTAAACCTTACCTGCTGGTTCTTGGAGGTGCTGAAGAAGCAAGAAACAACAGTTAACTGGATGGCAATAGGAAATGGGGCTGTTACACAGAGCAGAAGCCAGGCAGCACGGCTGCCTGGGCACTGTGCAATGGGTTCTGCGCTGTGAACCTGGAGCAGCATAAGCAGGCAGGGGAAGGCATGCGACATGGGTACTGCCTGCCTGCAGAGGTGCATAGAGCTGCCAAACACATTCTAGCAGTGCCCATCTACATTGTACAGCACCCTTCCTGCCCTGCTCCCATTGCCACCTTAAACCTGACGTATTTGTCTGATCAGGATGATGAACAAACATAGGAAACACTAATCCTTCCCGAGGCATTCAGGCACACTGAGAGCTGAGTGCGCTCACGGGTGCTTCTCAGTGCTTGGGCTTGCTGCTACAAATACAAATTGAGACCCACATTTGACTCCTAAAGATATTCAGTTCAGGACCATCAAGAGGGTCAGTAGCTAAGGGAACACAGGCTTCCCTCCTGGAACATTGAAAGGCTTATCAGAAAAGAAACCTGCACTCCCCAAATCAACTGAATTCTCCCTGCTGTCATAAGAGGTTTTGCCTGAAAAACATGCTGCCTTGGGTTTTTAAAAGCAGAATGCCACCACAGCCCAGATGTCCTGTGGCCATACTGGTGCCGAAGGGACTAAGTGACTTGAATCCACACACCTTCCCAGCTAGCAAGGGCATGGGAACCTAGAGAGCATCATAGCTCCCCGATGTATGGAACAGCACTTCTTGCCTTCAAAAGGTCAGCTAACCATAGAGCCACTGGAGAAAAAAACAGTCACACTCCCATTTTTCCACATACAGAAAAGGCACACAGGACGGTTCATGCAGCCTGGTGTGGAAAAAGCTCTACCATGGTGAAGTGAGGAAGCGTGGTCCCAACCTTGCTCTGTAGTGGCTGCAGTTTTCTGCTCAGAGTCTGCAATGACACAGCAGAGTGCAGCCAGCACCAGTGCTCACCAGACACACCACCACTGCCAGCTCCGACTACTCCTGCACCACTGCCACACCAGCATGGACTCATCTGCTGCTTCTGTGGTGGCTTCAAGCCAGTACAATGGCTGGTATCATTGTTAGGAGCCCAGAGCATCCTCCAGCATGAAGCAAGCACCAGACTCAAATAACCCCCCCAGCAGTAACTTGAGTACCACTCATCAGTGATGACAGCTCTAAAGCACCACGGGGCAGCACCCACAGCCCCCCACAACGCTCCCCAGGAGCAGCCTGACACATGCAGAACACAGCAGATGCTCCACAGCCAACCCTCACCCAGGGCTCGGGAAGCCTATTTTGGGATCTCATATGTTGACAAGTTGATACAGTTCCCAAAGCAAATGCCTTAAACAGGAGGAGAGGAATCAGTGGTGGAACACTCCTACAACACAATGAAGACGTCTTCAGGGCAGGACACACACTTCTTCACCTATGTGCACAAGCAGCTTGATCTTACAGATGCTTCCACCCAGGGTGTTGCTCAGGTGAGCACATATTGCCCTTCAAACAACCAGGCACCAGAGCCCCAGTTTGCCATGAAACAATTTCCTAAACAGGGCACAAACTATGCTAGCCCTCAGCAGGGGATAGAAAAAACTTGCATCATTTACCCAAGTCAACACACCTACCTCCTTCTGAGAGGCATCAATTTCTCTGCACTCTTGTAGCCTGTTCAGCACAGCCTGGGCATCAGAAAGGGCCTCAGAGAAAATGCTTTCATACCGAAGAAAGAAATCCAGTTTACAGCTTTCGCTGTCTGCTGCTGTGTGAGAGAAACAAGATGAGTTATTTGCTAATTGAAGGGATTCACAGAAAGCATGATGTGATTGAAAGGCACCGGTTTATAACCAGCACACTGGTTATAATAGGGAAACTGTGACTCACAAATCCCTTCTGAAGATATCACACAGCCTGGAGGGAAAACCAACAGTTTATTTAACACCAGTTATAAATGGAACATTTATTTTAAACCCAGTACAGCCTCTGTTTTCCTCCCATGCTGAACAGGAGTTTAAAGGATAAAGTAGCATTAGCAGACAACTCTGTTCACTTACTGTTACACAGATTGCCTTATCAACTTGCACTAATGCAGATCCCTACTCTACATCAGATGCAATCACATGCATGAGTAAGAAAAGTTTTGCTCCCTACAGCTCTGATAAAGTGGTGAGTGTGAGGCAACTGCAAAGACCAAAGGAGAGTCTTGCACAGTGACAAAGGAAGAAATCCCTGCAGGAAAGAGATGTGCTCCCAGCCTAGGGCAAACTAAAACACAGAGGAAAAGATGCCCAATAACAGGAAAACATCAGTCAACACGGTTGAATACAAGAGGCAATGCTGTGTCCAGACCTGTAAAGTCTCACCTAAATCCCTCCTCACTCCTCCTTTCTCCTCTGGAGGCTCAGGAAGCTCCTCTTCTGCACAGCCACCCTGCTCAGCACAGGCAGGCTGATCAGGATGAGAGCCTGGATCCTCCTGGAGGGATCTGGAGTCACTCGATATCCCATCCTGGTGAACCCATGTGTGATTCACAGCAAGTCCCTGACCAAGAGGAGAAACATCTGCTTCCACTTCTGCTTCTTCAGGGCCAAGAAAAGGGGAAAGTCTCTGTGGCATGAGGTTATCTGTTTTTCCTTCATCAGTTTTTTCAGACTGGGGCAGGTTATTAGCTTCAGTATGGTTTTCAGATGAGTCTGCTGCCTGGCTAGAGACTTCATTTACTACCTGGTCCTGAGTAGAACAGCTGATGAGGTCCCTGAGGAGGTTTTTGCAACTGACAGCCACATCAAACATCTGCAGACTCTCTGCCACGGAGATAGCTTTGGTGAAATTGTGTTTCCCCAACGGGAGTTTGCCACTGTACATCATCTCCAGCAGGAGCGTGAACTCCTCAGGGGTCACCACAGAAGCATCGATGGAGATGGTGTCTGTACTGTCCAACAGGGATTTAAAAAGCAGGCTGGCAGCAGCCAAAACCACCTTGTGTGCCCTAAAGTGAACACTCCCAATGAAGATGGTGCAGTCACAGAACTGCTGCTCTTTGCAGAGAGTATAGAGCTGCTGCAGCAGCTGCCTGCTGTAACCAGGAAGCTCCATGGTACCAGGACAGGGTCTACTGGCCTCCTCCTGCTGTGGTCTCCACAAAACCCTGCTAGTGAGGAAAAACAATGATGCTGTTAGCGCTTTGCTCAGAGAGGAGTCAGACAGAAAGAGAAGAAGCAAAAATTACCTTTCAATTTACACTCCCAGTAGTTCACTGCACTGCAGTTCAGTGATTGCAGCAAGAGGCCCCATGGACTGAACTTGTGGTTCCCAAATTTAGCAACTTACCCTGCTAGAGCTAGTCTAGATACTGTTCAAATAGACATACTTCAGAAAGAGCTTGGGAATGAATACTGAGCCCCAGGTGGCATAAAAAGGGAGAAGAGACTCCCTGATGTGCCTCCTACCATAGAGCTCAAGGAGGTGCAAGTACTCTGCAGATCAGGCACTGCAGTGCCAGGCTTTGCCTGCATCCAGAAGCTGGACCTGGTTTCTGAAAGGGCAGGTGGGGAGGCAGTGCAGGAAGACCTGTTCAGATAATCTACCAAACACAGGAGAAGCAGAGGTGTTAGTTTTGACCTGCAAAGCACCAAGTGGTTTGGAACCAGTTAATTTTCTCCCCATGTCACTGCTGAGATCAGCAGGCGCATGCAGGCATTAGAGATGGAGATCTGCTTTCAGGCCAGAGCCTTCAGCACCTCCCTTCTCAGCACACCCCAGTCTTAACTCTTCGATTTACAAGTCTTTTACCCCGAACTGTAACTTCTTGCAGAAGTCCACAGCCCTAATCCCATCTACCAGAGCCTCCCTTTTCCGTCCCCCATATCACTGCAGGAGAGAGAACAGACAGGACATCTGCCAACAGAATTTTATCAGTGGGATATCTGGAGGTTTTGTCTCCGACAGGATAAAGCTGTTACTGCCTTGTCGACACTCTAGGCTGCCTAACACTGGTGCTGGCAATGATGCTGAAACAAAGCAGCATGAGTGCTGGAGGAAGAGCACCCAGATGGACAGGATTTACATGACCTTCAACTGCTTAACATCGCTGCACTCAGCCTCCTACTGTCTTGTACAGAACAGGAGTAATGTTGCCTACCATCAGGGCACGAGCTGTGACGATGCTCAAACACCATCCTAAGCTCTGTCTCACACAAAAGCAGGCTCGGAGCTACTCCCAGCTTGCACTGAACTGCAAGTTGCAAGCAGACACTGGGGGCAGGTTGAGCCGGTGTCTTGCAAGGTGCCAGCCCATCTGGAGCTCGGAGGCTGTGGGAAGCAGGACCTCCTGCCCATAGCCACAGACATCTGAGCTGGTGGATAACACCCACACATGAGAGCGCTCCTGCTCAGCCAAGAACTCCCCCATGCTTTAAAGATGAAGTACTATAACTTGCTTTTCAACCATGAGGATAAGATCATAGATGGTTTTGGCATCGCCTCAAAGCAGAGGTGTCATGCTCCTCATCTGAATACCTTTGAAGTGAGAGCACTTGGTAGCTGGGGCCTTTTCTGGAAAGCAGGGAACCTAACTACTTCCTGCAACTCACCCTCCTGCTTCCCAGGAGCAAGAGCTTCTCTGGGCACATTGTTACCAAAGGCTGTCTGGTCTGCAGCTCATCTCTGCTGCTTTGCAAGTACCAGATCCAGCCCCTTATCCATGCACAGGGCCAGTCACCTGCATTTCCAGCCCATCAACCACACAGGCCTTGTGATCCTCCCACACCGTTGTAAATCATGAGTAACCAAGCTGCTATCAGTGGAGTTGCTGCTGGTTGTGGGAGAAGAAACAGATCTGCTCCTTTTGCCAAGCAATAGCAGTTTTAGTCCACCCACTCCTCTGGAGCTGAAGGAATTCGAGTATCTAAGAAGAAACTGAATCTGCTGGTTAAATAGTAATAGCTGTGGCTCTTCCTCTAAAAGGACAAGCAGCAAACATCAATGTCCTGGAAGAGATGTCTGCTCACTTTGCCATGAATAGCCTTCTGCATAAACCCCATCACTTCCACCCTAGCAAGCTGGAAGAAGCTGCAGCACCGTCTGCTCTCTCTATTCCTGGCAGGAATATAGAAGACATATTTGCCCATGACAGCTCAAAACATGAAAGCTCTAGAGCAGCCTAGCAGCACCTCCTTTATTATAGCAACTCAGAGCACTAGAAAATGCAATTAGATCAGACATACTTGTTTAAATACATTTTACTTCTTTAATTATAGGGACCCAAAGATCCAGTACTGCCAGAGAGAACAGATGTTTTTAACGAGGGCCAAGACCATCCTCAAGGCAATTGCTCCCTACTTAGAATGTGCTTCAGGCTTTTCTGCAAGGAGGAACCACCAACAGCAACCTGACTCCTCCCTCACCGCCTCTTGTATCTCCGGACACAGTAACCTGGATTTGGCTAAAGCTGCTCTTCCAGCAAGGTCATGGTAAGAACTTTAAGGTTTTTAGGTGGAGGACCTTTCACTACCATATTTATTCTTTTAAATTACATGCCTCATTTCTTACCCAAATTTGTCTGGCTTCAACTCCCAGCCACCTTCTAGACAGCTTTCAGGAGATCTGGCTGGGAGACTGGGCTGAACTAGGACTCCCTCTGAAAGCAGGTAACTAACACTTCAGCAATGATGAGTGCTTGCAGAGCAAGAGCTATCTGCCTCTTTTCAGCTTGAAGCTGCTTCTCAGCATCCTCTTTAGAGCCAGGCTCGCTGAGAACTTCTTATAGATTTCAAACTTCAGGTAAAACATCATTTAAGCTGCTTCTGGGGCTGCTGACACCACAGCCACACCAGCACTGCCCTCATCTGCAGTATTGGTTCACTGGAGTCAGAAAGGGGGACAAAGGAGACAAGGTATTTGCTCATCTCAGATGTATGACAAATGGGCTTTGCAAAATGAACCTTTTGAGGAACACTGGGGGACACCTTTGGCCTTGTCCCGCCAGCTTCCCAGGGAGAACACCAAGGTGGCTTAGGAATTTTCATTCCATTCATTTCCAGTGAGACTGTGACTCAATTCAAGCCAAACTTTCAGAAATGCCTAAAACTCCTAAGGCTGTACTTGACCCATGTGTTGATAAAGGCTCTCCTGTCATCCTTAAGCAGAAGTTATCATCTCTGATTGCTCTCAGGGCACCCACTCCAGCAAAGAAAATCCTTCTTCTGATCCTCCCAGGCACAGGAGGTCCAGAATGGGCCTGCAGCAAACATTATCCTCTGCTGTCCCATTTCAGCTTCCTTTTCCTAGCTGTTTCCACCCTCACATACCTCCAGCGTTTGAGGGGATCATGTCCTTTTTTTTAAGCTACATTAAAATGGGAAAAGGATATGCTGAGAGCACCAACTCTTTTCCATAGAGGAGGAAACAGGAACACCCAGTTCAACCTACAGAACTGAAATGGACTTTCCAAATTAAATTACTTCTCTTCATTATTCATACAATTACTCCAACTTAGATCCAACAGATTCCAAAGCCATC